>JAWZYV010017176.1:0-35687 GCA_038373885.1 Cheiracanthium punctorium
TGGAATATTTATTTGATCTTACAGCTTTGATACCAATTAAAAATTAGAAGGGAATCACTATTTCTGATAATTTTGTGTGGTAGTTTCTTGAAGATTTCTTTACCTGTATAAATTTAGTACTCTTCACATATCTTTTGATACAGCTTTTTTTTTAAATAAACTTTTTATTTATAGGTACTTTTATCCTAAATACCCAATTATTCATACATAAATAAATAAATTTTGGAGCAAAAAAACAATTTTGGATAGAGAATATTAAATAGAAAAATAGACGTTATTATTTAAAAAGAGGATTTTAAAGCAATTTCATAAAATCCAAGGTCAAGACATAAGGTCAAGTCATAAATACCATGCCTTAATTTCAGACTATCTGTTTTATGTAGATATAAAATAACATGATTTTATATCTACCATGATAACCTGATTTGGGGAGTTTAACTTTTTTTTGTTTCATAAACCTTGATCAGAAATAGAATATAAATTACAAATATGCATCATGGTTTTCTTTATCCCATAGTTTCCAAAATAAGCACTTAAATGGTTAAAATTTAAAAAAAGAAAAAATATTTGTTTAATCAGGCAATAAATAATCATTTTATAAATTACTTACTATATTTTTCCAAGTTAAATTTGACAATCTTCCTGGTCTTGATAGAAAGAGGAGGAAAGAAGCCAGAAACAAATGCTCCTGTCTTATTAGCTGCAAACAGATAAAAATTAAAATAGGAACTTTGAGTTTTAAATAATTTAATTTTTTGTAGTAGAAAAAACAAATTGTTATGGCAACTGGCAGAATTAAAAGTGCATAAATATTCTTACCCTTTGAAAGTTCAATAAGAAATATTCATTACGTTTAAGATCCCAAAATTACCTGCATTCGTGTTTTTTTTTTTTTTTTTTTTTCCCTCCATAGCTTAAATTCTAAACGTTGTTTACTCTTTTCTTTTGCTAGCTTGAAAGCTCAGACATTTGCAATTTTTAGCTGTTTTGAATAGTTAAATGCTTTTGCCATATAAAGGTTCCAAAAATCTAAAAGTTCAAAGTACTGTATATCCTGCCGTATAATGCAAACTTATAATTTCAAACTATATTTTTATTTTTATGTTACATCCTCCACCATAATGTGAGCCCTTTTACGAAAAAACACGAAATGTACTGGGATAATACGAAGAAACTGATGAAAGATTCAACATGAAAACTGCAGTAATTCCAGGCAAATAAACACCTTAGTTCAACCTCTAGATGTGTTTATCAATAAACCATTCGAAATTTTTTTAAAAAGAAATTTGGAATCTGTATGTTAGGACGTGAAAAAACACAAAAGGAATTCAAATGCATCAGTCAAGAGAGAGTCTGTGAGTGGATTTTTAAATCGCGGAATAAAATTAAACCTGAAATAATTTAAAGTCATTCAAAAAATACAGTATATCAAACAATCTAGATGGAACAGAAGATTATTATTCATTTACTCACGGTAAGAATAACCGCGATGGTGATGATGAATCTTATTTTGGTTATGCATCTGGAAATATAACAGAAGACAAATATGACAAACTTTTTCTGCAGTCCCATAATGAAAATTTTTAAGTTCATAAGATTTATCGTTTCTTTTAAGTTAGCAACATTTAAGTACACGTAGATATCTAATTTCATGATACTCATCTTTTCCTTATTTTTAAACCTATCATTTTTATATGTGACATATAACGTGTACCTATAAATTCTGATCTTATTTCTTATATTAAAAGTGTGCAGCATATGCTCAGGTATATGGTATTTATGGCTTTAACACTTTCCAACAAGATTGAAAAGTGTTTGATTTCGGTTTGTCTGCCTGTCTGCCCGTGCTCTAACTTGTGTAAATATACATCGATTTTGACGAAATTTATATATGTTATTCTTATCTACTGTACCATGTACTTTATTGAAAATGGTCTATCCAGGTTTTATAGTTTTTCTACACGGGAATATATTGCGTTCTATGGGAAGTTATTCTTTAAAGCGTATCATCCTACTATTTAGTTATGCTGATCCCTGACTCCAAGATACAACTCATCTCTGCCATTACTGCAAAAACATTATAAAATTAAGCATTAAAAAGTCTAATAACATCTACACAGTTTGTACGATCCACTTGAAATATTTCGTAAATATGTATAAAAATATAGAAAAAAATCTGTTCTACTTTAAAAATCTGAAAATCCACCCGTTCCCTCATTTTAAAGCGATTTTTCGCTATTTTCAGCTCCATTTTATTTCCAAGAGTAAAAAAAAAAAAGTTATTTAGATATTGCAAGTGAGAATGAGGTCATATTGATGCCACAATTATCAGGATTTTTCCAGATGCTTACATGGTTGCCTTAGTAACAAATGAAATCCCCCCCCTCCCCACTTTTAATTAAAAAAAAAGGGGTGGGGAGAGGTTCTATCTTGGGATTATTAAAATATTGAGTTTAAATTTGTTAACGAAAAATTTTTTCGTCTGCAACGGTGTATATTTACTTTAGAAAATAAATTTGAATTCATTACTGAGTTTTTTATGTAACATGAATTGAAATTTTTACTATGAGTTTGAGTTTAGTAGCAATTTGAAACTGTGTTCAAACTTATCGACGCATGAAATAAATGTAAATACTGTTTGTTTGAGTGTGATCTTCACTATAAATTATCACTTTTTAAATATTGTCTTCCCTTCAATGGCAACACCAGTAGTTACCGAATGAGATGTTGTGCCATCTACATGCAACAACGGCGTTATCCCACTTTCTGAGGGAAGTGTCCCCTCCTAAAGATTTAACTTTGTGCTTGAGATGTTCTCAGCGAAATGAAATTGTTCGAATGCGAAGACTTTCCGCGTGTTCTCAGAAGAGCATGAAATTCGAGTTGGGTATATAATAAAAATTGAATTTGAAGATATTTAAATTTTAGGTGGACGAAGATTAAATACATTGAGTGTAAACATGCTTTCGTCAAATGTTTTTTCTAGCGCCCGTTGTAATTGCCTCCAAAACGAGCTTTGATTTCTAGTTTTAGAGATATTCTGCTATTTGAATGAAATAAAATTGGATGTTATTAAGGACTACAAGATTAAACTTTCCATTGAAAATAATGCCTGTATCGTCAATAGTTATTCTACAGGAACACTCAAAATAATTCCAATACAATACGGTCAATGGCAGTTTAGAGACAGGCATACATTTAAAGCATATAATACTATTCTACTATTTGATTAGCTAATTATCCCACGACAATCATGTGCCTCCCTCAAAAGTTGCACCAAAAGTCGCCAATTTTTACAACCTTGCGATAAATTGCCAAATATGGTGAGGAAAAAAATGCTTTGAAAAATGAACTGAGCTTGGCGATATTTTTATTATTTGATGGTAAATCGAAAATATCGAATGTGATAATTATAGCCCAGATTTTGATGACATTTGCATTTTTTGCTTTTTTAGCTTTTTTTTCTGTTTTAGGACATTTTTTAAGATTTTGTGCATTTTAATATACTTAAATTAATTTGGGGGTATTTATTAAAGAAATGAAATTTCGGTAGTGTTAAAAAATATTTAATAATGCAACGTAATTCTGATCTCTTGTAATTTCGTAAAATTTAAAATTTGAAGTGCATTAAAATTTATGTATATACACAGAGAAAAATCTAGGTATCAATATATTTTACCTTTCTACTTTAGTATTTTGTGATTCTGCATTTTCAAATTTTAGTGACTATTTATCTCAGTTTCTTTATTTTAGTTAGATATCCTTATGTGGTCAGGTGTAAATATATTTTTTCGTTCTTCTTAATTTAAGGGCATTTATTGATGTTTTTAAAGGCAGTTTTTGAACTTTTAGGGATTTTTTAAGTCATCAAAATCCGGGCTATAGTGATAATATTAAGATATGAGATTTCATAAGAATTTTGAAAATTCAATACTCGCACTGTAATTAACCTGTTTATTATGTTTTGTTAAGGCATGGGTAAGGACTATCTGCCTAGGAGTAGGAGGAAGGTTGCGTCAACAAAAATCCGTTAATGCATCGGAATCGAAAAGGGGTATAATGCATTAACGGATTTACATGGAACAAAATTGCAAACTTTGATTTTTTATCTCGTGGAAAATTAATTCTTGACTGCTAACCCTTAAAAGAATGACTTTCCTGCTCTCTGTGTTCACTCACCGTTATGTTGTGTAAGACAAATATTTATATTTTTAACATACCAACAAGTTTGAGAGGTGTTAATGATTTCGGGTTGTTTGTCCGTTCTGTTGTCCACCGATCCACTGTTCTAACTGCCGTAAATATGCATCGATTTGTGCAAAATTAATGTATTCTATGTGTAGAGCTATGCATACTATTAAAAATGGTGCAAGTAGCATTTATAGTTCTTTTAGAGGAGAAAAAAAATCTAATACATTACACTCTATGGGCAGTCATTCTTGAAAACATATTTTAGAGATATTCAGCTTTTTAAAGAAAACAAAATTGGCATACATATTAGTAAGGCTCTCAAAATAATACTCTCAATTGAAAATAGTGTCTGTATTATTAATAATTCTTCCACAGGTACACTGAAAAGAATTCCAATACATTATAATCTGTGGCATTTGAGAGACACTAATACATTTTGATCATGAGACAATGAGTACAAAATTCTTAAATTCTTCAGTTAAACGATGGTAAAAAAAATGTAAACTAAAGGTCTTTTACAGAGTCTCATAAAATTGCATCTATAGTGATAATATAATATTATCTTATCTCCAAAATCTCTCAAGTTTTAAGAAAATTACATCGCCAAATTTGGCGCAAAAGCATTGTTGGAAAGTGTTTTATAATTGATGCATTTGGCATGATTTATCTTTCTTATTAGTTTTCTGCAAGGCACGAAAATTTTGGTTTTTGACAAAGCTAGAAGTTCTAAGTGACTATCTGCTCCCTTTTTCATTATTGCTAATAACATGCTAGTTTTCTGATCTATAAGATTGGTATGTGTTAAACAACCTGTGATATTAGTCTGTTGATTTAAATTTTTTTTCCATTGTTTGAGAATGTTGTTTTCCTATCACTGTTCAGGAGTGAAATTTGTCTATAAATTTGGTTTTGACAAAGCTATGAGTTCTAAGTGACTATCTTTTCCTTTTTAATAATTGTACCCCTCCCCCCCAAAAAAAATGAAGAAGAAGAAGAAAAGCACATCAAATCACTCAGTCATAACCAGGGACCATTATTTATGAGGTTGTCCATTTTGCTGGTATAAAATCTGCTGCATTCCCTAAATTTTTCCTTGAAAACTGTCCTTGCATCCAGATTACAAATCTTTTCCTGTTCACTTGTGAATTATTAGTTTTCCTTTGCTATTCTTTGCATTTAAATATCCAGTATCGTAAGATTGAAAATAGATCTCTATTTTATGGTTTTAAATCTTTTGCAGTTTATGATAGTTAAATGCACTTATCATTATTACAAGATGCTGGCAGAGATATAGTTAATGAAGATGCTAGTTTTCTGATGTTTAAGAATAGTATGTGTAAAACTACCTGTGATATTGGTCTGTTGATTTAATTTAATTTTTTTGCATTGCCTCAGAGTGTTGCTTTTCTTTCACTGTTCAGTAGTGAAATTTTTATTGAGGGGATTTCATCCTTTGTACAATTTGGGTCACTGAATATGAAAATCATGCTTAAAATTGTCTTCTGGCTCAAAATTCAGAGTAGTCTCACTGTTTATATTTTACATATAACATACAGGAATGCCATGGTATGAATAACAATTTACAAACTTTCTTTTTCATTTATGCCATCTTTTTGCCTGTTGCTTATGGAGAACATCTAGAGTATCTCTGGATTATCCGGAAAAAATCTGCTACCATTGAGACTGATCACTTTCGTTTGTAATGCTATTCCATTGTAGAAATGTCCTGGTGAAATCAGTCTCCATCACTGAAAGCTCTACAATTTGGTGGGAAGACATCAGTTTGTGAATACAGGAAATACATTTTTATTGACATGTTACACCCGATTTTCTCATTAGTTAGTTCTTCCACTATGCATTTGTAATTTTCAGCACGAATGTTACTCAGAAATTGTGTACTAACATTCTGAAAGCAATGCAAGCATGTAGATCATCAGGATTGAAATTGGATTCAGAGTTTTTGTCTATACCACTGGGAGTGTGGCTGATTTGTATCAAAGAACACCCAATCTTTTTTTTTTTTTATGATTCCTTTCTATAAGCATGGGAAAATAGCAATCCGTGACATGGCTTGTTAGTTATGAGGAACCGCAAATCACATGAGCACATGTATAACAAAAGTTGTTTGGTGAATTTATACAGGAGCTTGATATTAATACATATTCAGTGGATCACAAAATTTATGTAAAATACTAGCTGCATACCGATTCTCTTCACATGGAAAGAATATTTTTCTTACTCATGTGATTAAAATTTATTCATCACTGTGGAATCTCAAACACTACTAAATTTTTTGACTTGTAACATAAACTTTGCATTACAGATGCTAATTTGAGATTGTATTTAGCAAAACTGCAAAATACTGATGAAATTTAATGTCGGTGTTACTTCCAATCTAAAATAAAGAATGTGAAAATGCATTTTGCCTATAAATTTCTACATTTTTAAAATACCTCATATCTGCAGAACAAAATTTTGTGTTTTAATTTAGACTTATCTTAACAAGTCACTGGTGCTGTCTTTTGACCCCTATCTCGAAACCTAATCCCTATGGTACCAAACCCAATAGTATAGTTAATGTTATGAATTTCTGAGTCTTTCTGCTCTTTAACAGTTAAATATAGTTTAAAATTGGTATTCTACTTGTCAAATAGTTAAAATTTGCATTTTTTGCATCAAAATTGGTTACCTAGAATGTGAAATAAGGAGTTTGGGGTCTTCCTATTGCTTAATATAGGGTTTCCTCAAAATCTGGAGAAATATTAGTGCTAGAGCTTGGCTGACTTTACTTTTGGAGGCTTGATTTTGGCAATATTTAATCAAAAGTCGCCAAGCTTGGCGACATTTTGGACATTTGGTGCAATTTTTCCATTGGGGCCTGTAATGTTCGTTTTCCTGCAGTAATATTATGCAATAGCATTGTATTACTCATTAACATTTCTATGATGCAATCAAAATGCAATTGTACAGGGTCTTTCCGGAGATCCCGATTTTTCTCGAATGCACGATGAAAAGTAAAAAGGGCAGAGGGTCAGGGAAAGTTCAATCAGTTTGTTGTTGAGTGCCATGACAAGCAGACATCCGTTGTGCTAAAGCATAAGGCTCTGTATTGCCATTTATAGAAGCAATATATTGCTTGCTTTTGAATGCTGTGTGGGAATTCTTCTTAATCTTGAGGGACTGTTTGATTCCCCTCATAAATTTCCACAGAATTATATCTTGTGTAATTATTTTGTTGTGTATAAAATGCAGCATATGAGAAGGCTTCTATAATAAGCTGACTGTTATAAATCAAGTTACTGGCTATTAAGCCTGTGAATTGTGTACAGCAGATTGTTTAACAAAATTTTAGAAGCAATAAAATTTGTGTTCCATCCTGACAAGTCGTCTGTTTGCTAGATTTTTCTACATGCACTGAACTTCTAAACGACAAACCCAACAACTAAGCAGAGTTTTCTGCAACATTATACAATACAATTCAATAATAAATATTAATTATATTTTTTGCTTCTACTACTGACAGTAACAGATCGGAAGTATTGTGTGTTCCTTTATATTAGTACTATGTTTATCACTCTCAATGGAAAGTATATACAGTAGAGAGCCTGAAATCTGCACAGCTTGAAACCATGGCTTGTGTTGATTTTGGGACTTCGTGGATTTCGGGCCATAAAAGATAAATCATTGCATTTGAGATTAAAAAATAGACTACAATGAAATAGACTACAATGACAACTACAATGAAATAAAAACACAGTCAAAAGTATTTCACTTATATTTTCACATTAAATACAAAAACACAGGAGAATAAAAGAAAGAATTACATGAAGACTAGCAAAGCAGATGGTTTCAAAATTTCCTTTTTTTAATTTTGGAAACATGTTCTATGGTGATTTGTTTTAAATTTGTTTTCTACTTTTTCTTTCTTTCTTTCTTTTATTTATTTATTTTTGCAAATCGTTTATTATCATTAATTCTTGTTTTGTTACAGATTTTTGGTATTCTAAAAATTTAAGGTATTCATCTCCTACTTTAAACTTTTATCAAATGGATTTTATTATTATTATTACCCAAGTTATCATCATCATCAGAATCATATTTATCTTTATTCAAAACACTTTTCAACAATTTCATCACCAGCGGATGACTGCAAATTTCATTATTTACATTAAAGAAGGTGTGCAGATTTCGGGCATTTGCCAATTTTTGGCACTCAACTGTAGTTATACACTTTAATTATAACTATTTATTTTCTTTGATATTACTACTATTGTCAATAACTTGAAAAGATTGAAAAAATTTCTATATTCCCGTGTATTAATGCTACTTTTGCCATTTCCGAAGAGGAGTATGTACGTGTACATTCCAATAACAAATATTAATTTTGTTTGGTCTTACTACTACAGCCAACAGACCAGAAAAGATCAGATTTTGTGTGGTATTAATAACTTATATCGGAATTTAAGATAGCATAATGTCGTCTCTGGGTTTTCGCCAATTTTTTTAGACTTGTCGTGAGTTGCGAGGTGGTTCAGTTCTGCAGTAAATAGCGAAAAATCTTATTTTGAGGTTACAAACCTATAAGCTACAAACTTTGCTTACTCTCAGATTTTATTATATAAGATGAAACACAGATAAATATGAAGTTTGCCATGCGCTTCCACACACAAGGCTAAAGAGGTTAGATGATTTTAACCTTAATTACCAAATAAAAACAAACTAAATAATTGCTAGGACATAAACTATAATTTGGAATGCAATTTTATATATGTACTAGCAGTGTTGCCCGTGCAATAGAAGATAAACGACCATTGACCTTAAATATAGATTGTAAAGGGAAGGAATGTGAATTCTTCCACTGCAAAGATAAACAAGAAAGATAAATCATGCCAAGCGCATTGATTATAAAACACTTTCCTACACATCAATATTTTTGCGCCAAATTGGCAATGTATTTTCCTTAAATCTGGCGAGATTTCGGAGATAAGATAATGTTGTATAATCATTATATATGCAATTTTGTGAGACCTTGTAAAAGAGATTTTTTAAAATTCCATCGTTTAACTTAAAAATTTAAAAATTTTATACCCATTGTCTCGTGCTAGAAATGTATTAGTGTCTCTCAAATGCCACAGATTGTAATGTATTGGAATTCTTTTGAGTGTTCCTGTAGAAGAACTATTAATAATACAGACACTATTTTCAATGGAGAGCATGACCTTGAGAACCTTAATATTATGTATGCCAACATTGTTTTCTTTCACAAAAACCGAATCCCTAAAATACGTTTTCAAGAATGACTGCCCATACAGTGCGATGTATTTGATTTTTTTTCTCCTGTAAAAGAACTGTAAATGCTACTTACACTATTTTCAATAGGGTACATGGTACTGTACATAGAAAAAAAAATTCGCACGTATCGGTGTATATTTATGACAGTTAGAACACTGGACGTGTGAAGAACAGAATTGAAAAAAAAATGAATTCATTCAAACTTGTTGGTAAGTTAAAAATATAAATATTCATTTATATAACACAACGGTATCGGATGAACACGGAGCACCAGAAACTTATTCTTTCAAGGGTTAGCATTCTAAAATTCATTTTCCAAGCCCTAAAAAATCAAAGTTCCCAATTTTGTTCCGTGTAAATCCGTTAACCCGTTTTGGGTTCTTACACATTTACGGATTTCTGTCGGTAGGAGAAACTCCACTTACGCAACGCCCCTCTCACTCCAGTGCAGATAGCCCTTAGCCATTCCTTAACAAAACACAATACACTAAATCGGTTGATTACAGCGCCAGTATGGAAATGACTCGTTGCAAAGAAACAAGTTCAGGGTTCTCATTGATTTAGTATTCGAGTGAGTTGAAATGTTAAATTACTTCATATTCATTTTTTATGTAACTGTATTTTAATTTGAAGCCATGTAAACATTATCCATTAATAACTTTAATACAATGAAATTAAAGTTATTATATCGCTGTTATATATACCCATGCAAAAACCCTTAACTGGTTAAAAATTTGTGACGCAGCATTTTACTTTATAGCTCTATGAATTTTAAATATGGGTCTTAAAAATAATGATATCAAATTTTGAGTGACGCCCTGCTGGGAATTTTAAAGATTTGTTTTTAAATTCCATTACAGTTACTTTCGTTTTATTTTCTAAAGACGATTTACGTATTTAAGCAATGCTTTTAATTATGAAATACACTGTCAAATATATCACACTTTCACTGAGTCTATATAATGTATTCAAATGAATTTATTTCAATAATTTAATTTATCTTTTGCGTCACGCTATCCAAAAGGGCAAGTAAAATTTACGTAAATATTTAGTTAGTGTCATTGTAACCAAACTAAGTGCAATGTATATGAAAATTTTGCTTGCCCTTTTGGATAGCGTGACGCAAAAGATAAATTAAATTATTGAAATAAATTCATTTGAATACATTATATAGACTCAGTGAAAGTGTGATATATTTGACAGTGTATTTCATAATTAAAAGCATTACTTAAATGCGTAAATCTTCTTTAGAAAATAAAACGAAAGTAACTGTAATGGAATTTAAAAACAAATCTTTAAAATTCCCAGCAGGGCGTCACTCAAAATTTGATATCATTATTTTTAATTCCATTTATCCATATTTAAAATTCATAGAGCTATAAAGTAAAATGCTGCGTCACAAATTTTTAACCAGTTAAGGGTTTTTGCATGGGGATATCATTACTTTTTAAGGGTATGGTCAGAAGATAATAAATTAGTTTCAAGGGCGAATTTCGGAAGTTTGCTTGACACTAAGTTATGTAAATAAATATACAAACCTGTTTTCATGCAGTATCATAGTATTTGATTAAAAAAGTCACAGCAAGTTCTTTTGTAACATGTAACAGAAAATTGACATATTTTTGTTAGAATTTTATAATAAGAGACATAATACTGATTTCAATAATTTTTTGAGTAATTTTCTATTTATAATTTGGGTCGAGTACAGATTAGTATCCCTGCCACCATCTTTGATTTTATTTCATAAATTTGCATTCAGTTTAATGCTAAACGTAAGTTAACTTTTTTACTATAATTATATAACTATTGGGCCCCATCAGTGGCCGAGCGCATAGCGCTCTGAACTGGGAGACGGAAGGTGCCTGGTTCGAAACCAGGTTGCGTCCGCCGACCTAATCGTTCGGAGTTTTCCGTGGTTTCCTCCAAAACAGCGTAAATACGGGTTAGGACCCCTTAGAAAGACCCCCACGGAGGGCACCCCACGTCTCGGCTTAGAGCCTACGTGTAGCTATAATCGGCCGTAATTCTAGAATAACAACAACAATATATAACTATTGGTTCTATTGTTTTAATGCATTGTGATTCATTAATTTGCATTCAGTTTAACGATAACCGTAAGTTAAGTTTCGTTAAAATTATTAATTTAATAATCTTGTTCTTAATTAATGATAATCTAGTTACTCGTTCTATTATTTTAATGCAATGTAATCTATTAATGCAATGTTTGCTTTCAGTTTAAACCTATCTCTAAGTTAAATTTTTAACTATATTATGATACACTAAGTTTTTAACTAAGTTAATGATACATCTCAAAATTGTTGATTAAATTAATTAATGACTATAATCATTAATAAAATAGAAAATTACTCAAAAAATTATTGTTTATAATTGGTTTTATGTCGCTTTTTAGAAAACTAACTTCATACTAAGTTTGTTTTTATCAGTTGATAATTTCATTTTTTTTAGAGAACGTTTAGATGAACTACCATTTTAAGAATAAGGGTCTTGCACGGTTGACTTTCTTAGTGCTTCTGAAGCGTATTTACGTTACATCGTGAGAAAAACCGTCCAAAACTCCGAATTTTTAGATTATCAGTCATCCGGTAGACCAGAACCCTGAAAATTTATACTTCAGTTATCTACCATCTTCAGTATCTTATCAACTCGGCTCGGGTGGGCACAACATCTTGTTTTAGATGCCATCTCCGGCCTTTAAATGTCTAATACAAAATATACTGCATGTATAAATTTAGATTAATTAATCAAATTTCCATCTGAAAAGTATTGAACAAAATTTTAAATCTGGTAATTAAAGGAATACAAAATAAAAGTGAGAAAAACCTAAGATTTGGAAAAAATATTGGTTTTAAAATTATAATTCAATAATTTCAATAAATTTTATATATACATGAAGAGTAAAAGAATTATTATTAAAACTAGTTAGTATGTAAAACTACTATTTATTTTCCTTTGAATACTAAATAATTATTATTTATTAATTATGTGAGCTTTCTGAAGAGAAAAAAAAATTATTGAAATATTAATTACATATTGAATTTTCCAAATAGAATTAATAATATTAGAAAAATAATTTCTTATTTTAATTAGAAATAGCTATCAAAATACTAGGGAAACGAAATACTTAAAGAAAAAGTTAGGAAGGAGTTTTACCAAAAACTACTTAAATTAATTATTTTTTTAATTCAAAGTCTTAACTATTTTTAATTATTAATTATAGCAAAGTAACTAACAGAAAAAATAAGTAAAGTATATAATTATCTGTTATTGTTTTTTAAAATGAAATAAAACAAAAACGACAGTAACACAAAACTCATCTCGCAAAAGCGCGACATCGGGTACAGAACCTATATTATCTGATCAGAAAGAGGAAGCGCATCGTACCAGCTGTCTACGACCAAACTGGTTTAGGATATAAGGTAACTTGTACAAATCTTGTCACGGATCTACAGCACTGTATTCCTGCTCCGTGTCTTGTTTACCGCCTTTGAAACGAGATCATTTTCCGTATTTCCTTACGCGGGTTAAATAGTTCCCTCTT
The DNA here is from genome assembly GCA_038373885.1 of Cheiracanthium punctorium. Lineage (NCBI taxonomy): Eukaryota > Metazoa > Arthropoda > Arachnida > Araneae > Cheiracanthiidae > Cheiracanthium > Cheiracanthium punctorium. Next base: position 13,043 of record JAWZYV010017176.1, read on the forward strand.
TGAACTGGATTAAATAAAAAAAACGAGTTTTCCTAGCTTAACCGGCGACGTCACTAATCGAATTTGGCACCGATTAAAATCATATGATTAAAAACATTGGGGCTGGCTGCGTCACTAGTAGAACTGCCGTTCTACATGATAATCTAAAATATAAATAATCAAAGTCCTTTTACCCTCCTCAGTGGACCGCGGTAAAATTATCAAACTTTGACCGGTCGATCGGACCAACCGATAAAAATGTTGGGGAGCACTGTTGTATTGTTCAAAGTCAATTTACGTTAGCGTTACCATAAGTAAAACCACTGCGCAAAAACTCCCTAATAACCAGTCTTCGACTTCTAATCCCATCTTTCTCTTTTTCACCTTGCCTGGCGTCAAAAGAAAATTCCTTCTCCCCCAGGATTGGGATTCCCGTTTGAAGCACGCCAGACTGACCTTGAGAAGGAAAAACTGAGGTTTCTCCCACTGTGCTAATCTAGTGCAAAAATGGCCGAAAACTGAACAAAACATAAAATAACTAAAAAACTATTAATTTCATTTTCTCAGCGTTAGCTTTCTCTTGTCCTATTTAATATGCCAAATTTGGCCCAGATCCAACGAACAGTCTAGACGCCTATAGTGAACAAACAGACAGACAAGATTCCTCTTTTATTTATATATATACAGTAGAAGATCGATATATACGGCAATTCTACAAACCCCAATTCTCCATAAACCTCATCAACACTGTGGAAGTAAACAGAGAAAATCATACTTAAGAAATTTCTAGAGTCTGTATTTTTTTTAAATTGCTTTCCTAGTGCATTAATTTTGAGACATTACATAAATTCCACAACATGCCAATCTTAAAATAAACAATTATTCTCCGATGCACGCATTATGCATTATCAGCATAACAGCTGGCCGACCTGGTCGAAGAGGAAGAACTGTTTACTTTAAAAGAACAGGAACCTCTCTCTTTCTCCCTCCTCTACAGTTGACTACCCAAATAGTCGTTTATTTATTTAATAATATTCCTCTTTGTAAATTAAAAACATTGATTTGTTTTATATTAAATCGTACGCTGTTATCTGGCTTCTTAAATCATAGGCGTGGCATCACCAAAAGTTTTTTTTTTTTATTACTAGGGGCGAAGGCCCCCAGACTCGCTACGCTCGCTTTTCGTATGAGGCATTCGGCCCCTAATAAGGCTTATTCGTAAAAAAGACATAATTTCAACAGACAAAACCCGAAGATTGGATCAGATTGAATGTTACTGAGCTACACATTGCTTGGTTCTTGCAGGTTCATTGGTACATAAAAATTTAAACTTCACACTACAGTAGATCCCCTCCCCCTCATAACACGGAAGATATTTTGTTATGGGAATCCGTGTTGTACGGGTCCTGAGCTATACTCCACCTGGAGTGCGGACTCCGCTTATAATCGCTGGAAAAATTATTTGCACTCCTCAGAAGCACAATGATATTTAATGTTGCCATTAAAAAGTTATATTAATTAGGATCTAAAGCATAATAAAATCAGAACATCTGTTTCAGCTGTATTTTTAATAATGTAAAACCTATTGGACACCTTGCGAATTTGCCACCCATGGCGATTTTTCATTATTTGGCGACTTGCGTACATGTAAAGTTAATAAAAGCTACGGAACAGATAGGATAGCTTACCACCAATGGCGACTTTTCATTATTTGGCGATTTACACATGCTCACAACCTATAATTACTGTTCATTTAAGGTTACCGGAAAACCGTTATCCACATTTTCATTTACATAATCGTTTGCAGATTGGCGTACTTAGCACCACGAATTATACCATCTCGTCGCGCTAGCAAATATCCAAAGTGTACTGTAACTGCTATAATGGCATAGTTAACTCCGCCAAATATTTCTACTGGTAGCAAATAATACAGCTGGACCGAACCGGCTTTAAAATAATCTGCATTTTAATTATTTTTCATTTTCAAGATATTAGTTATTCTGTTTTGGAAAAACGGATAATCGCTAATTCTAAACTCCTGTTGTCTAAGCGAACTTACTATTTGAAAATTGTCAACTTTGTGTAACACATTTTGAGTTACTTATTTCATGTAGTTTTTATTTTGGCGTAAAATGGGTGTATTTCTACTTCATGTTTGACAATTTCACGTGATACTACATACTTGGAAACGCTTTGTTGCAAAGGAATGAATGATTTTATGCCAAATCTGGCAACCATTCTGTTTATTTTTTCAGTTTTTTATTAATATCTTCTAAAATAATTCGATTTTCGAAATTTAAGTCAGCTCATCAGGTTCCTCGGAATTTTTCGAATCTGTGAGCACCTTAGTCGAAACTTAAATCCCCACGGTTTAGGAGGAGATAGGCCAACAAGCTTTGACGGCGACAGCGGCCTTTACTTTTTTTTAGAATAGAGAGATACCCAAATTAAATTTCATGCTGTTCTGGAAACTCGCGGAATCTTTTCGCAATCGAAAGATTTCGTTTTGTGTACACAGCTATTCTTATGTCCATGCAAACGATTTATTAGTGAAAAAAAAAATGATAATAAACTGTGTAATCTGGAAAATCTTTTTTAAACGAATTTGAATCCCAATTGTATGACGTTATATTCACTTGAAAAGGGTAATTTTGTCACGCAAATGATTTACTTTTTTGACTTTCGGAAATAAAATGGTGCTGAAAATAGCGAAAAATCGCTTAAAAAGGAGGGAACGGGTGGATTTTCAGAGTTTTAAAGAAGCGCAGATTGTTTTTTATATTTTTATACACGATCATGAAAATTTTCAAGCGTATCGTGCAAACGGCAAAGAAGTTATTAGGCTTTTTGTGTTAACTTTGTAAATTTCACGCGATTCTAGATACACTGCTGGCCACCCAAATTGCAACACCAAGAAAAACAAGAGATATCACAACAAAATTTATTGTGTAGATAACATGTTGACCAAGTAACAAATGATTAAATTTACAGCATTCTATGAAGCGTGGTTCCTGCCAAAATCAGTACCCAGAGTAGCCGCCGTTGTTGGAGATCACAGCTGCCACACGCCTCGGCATTGATTCAAAGAGACTTTGAATGTGTTCTTGGGGTACAGCAGACCAAGCAGCTTCCACACGTTGCCAAAGTTGATCTGGTGTGACAGCTGGGGATGAACTCTGGGTCAGTCGTTGAGCAACCATGGACCACATGTTTTCTATCGGCGAAAGATCCGGAGAGCGCGCCGGCCAGGGAAGCAATTCAATCTGGTGATTGACGAAGAACCCTTGGACAATGCGTGCCACGTGTGGCCGTGCATTATCCTGCTGAAATATGGCTGTTGGCAAGCCCTGAAGGTAAGAAAGGACAACTGGCTCCAACACCTCGGAGATGTAGCGCTGGCTGGTTAAAGTACCGGCAATGCGTACTAGAGGAGTGCGAGAGAGATATCCGATACCGCCCCATACCATAATACCCGGTGCAGGACCAGTGTGACGGTGCATAATGCAGCTGTTCAGCATCCTCTCTCCACGGTGTCTCCAGACTCGAATCCGACCGTCGTGGTGTTGCATACAGAAGCGTGACTCGTCAGTAAAGAGAATTTCATTCCATTCTGTCGTCCACATCCTTCTTTCATCGCACCATTGGCGGCGGAGACGTCTGTGGTTCCGCGTCAGAGGTAGACAAAGCAACGGACGTCTTGCGGACAGACCATTCTGCTGTAAACGACGTCGAATGGTACGCGCAGACACTGGATGATGCGTTACAGACTGAATCTGCTGTGATATGGTTCGTGATGTGACTGAGCGGTCCGTCACTGCCATGCGTACAATCTGCCTGTCATCACGTGACGTGGTGCACTGAGGTCGATGCGGTCGATCACGTCTGTCCGTCGTACCCTCCTGCACCCAACGATCACATATCCGCATCACAGTTGTTTGGTTTCGTCCAATACGACGACCGATTTCCCTGAAAGATAACCCACAATCTCGGTATGCCACTATCCTTCCTCTGTCAAACTCGGATACTTGATCAAAAGATGATCGTTGTTTCCTACGAGGCATAATTTATCGTTTTTTTGAAAAAAAAGCAAGAAAAACACAATTGCTGTACTTGAAACCGTCGAAATCTCCAAGCCTTAAATAGCGCTTTGAGGTGGCGCCACAGGCGCGCTTGATGTGCGTCTGCGCTGAAATTCTAATCATTTGCATATCTCACCTCAGCTAATGCATGTTGTAAATTTCATATTATTTGCATGCTTCCTTCAGGGTGTTGCATTTACGATGGCCAGCAGTGTACTTGGAAACACTTTGTTGCAAAGGAATGAATGATTTTATGCCAAATCTGGCAACCATTCTGTTTATTTTTTCAGTTTTTTATTAATATCTTCTAAAATAATTCGATTTTCGAAATTTAAGTCAGCTTAGCGGGTTCCTCAGAATTTTTCGAATCTGTGGGCACCTTAGTCAAAACTCAAATCCCCACGGTTTAGGAGGAGATAGGTCCACAAGCTATTGACAGCGCCAGCGACCTTTACTTTTTTTTAGAATAGAGAGATTATTATTATTATGTGTGCTTGCGCTCGCGCGCATGGGGGAACGCACATAGCATATTCTAAAGTAAAAATCGCTATGTTTAAGTTTTGAAAGAAAAAATGTTTAAAATGACTGGTTTTCTGAACAAAGTTAGGGGCACACGCCCCCTGTACCCCCCCCCCCCGGCCCTCGACAATATGCTTATGTCTCAACTTAGCAGTAAAGTACTTTTAAACAGTCTATGAGAAGTAGGGGAGGAAGAGTTTTCTCAATTTAACACTATTTTAAAACCTAATTTTGGAACTGTATTTAAGTTCATTAGTTAAAATCAAAACTGCTGAACTAATGCATTGTGCACAAAATGAAAGTACCCAGTTTGTAAATCTGCATGAAGAAAACATTTTGAATTTTTGGTAATCGATGATAGGTCATAAATTGTTGATCATTTGACCAGTGATGAAATAATTTCCTCTGTTTCAAAACCAGAGGAAAACAATTCTGTAACAGAATCAAATGCTCGAGAGAAAGTTGGAAAACTTTCAGTATCTGAAGAAATTTCCACAATAGATCAATATTTTAAATTCCTAGAAACACAAGATTGTATAACCAAAGTAGAATTATCAACTGTTCACAGGCTGCAAGAAAAGTTACTTGTTGAGAGATTGCAAATTCTAAAACAAATCAAAATCAATATATTGTTTAACAAACTTTAATCCTTTTAGTAATTTCAAATTTTTTTCTGTAAATAAATAAATTGCATATTTTTGTTTTTTAAAGTAGTATTTGTATTTAAAAATTATTTTTAAGCATTATATTAATGTGTTCCAGCTATATTTTAATATGTTTATTAGGAAAGTTTAATGATATAAGTGAATGATCTATGTAACGCAAAATTCTATATAAAGCAAAACCTTGCATTTCGAGGTTTGCGTTATAAAGGTCTTCTACTGTATTTATATAGATAAATCTATTCTTGTGAGAGGTTTAGTTTTATGTTTCAAAATTTTATTCAAATACTCTGCTTGTTATTTTGTCTGAACAGTATTATTGTTTCTTCCATTTAGTGAAGGAGGAGGATCCAGAATTATCAGCATCTTCTGGACTAACAGCTTCTTTTCCTAGTTCTAAGAAAGTTGTACCTAAAGTTGAACAACAGGAATTGCTTTCTAAAATGTCTGGACTGATTCTTGAACAAAAAGTTTCAGAACCTAAGCGCATGCCTCTGGCTAAAAGACCCAATTATGCGGCAATTTTAGATAGAAATCGAATTTCACTTTTTATGAATTACTTCAAGCTTGATTTCAAGGACACTACAATCTATCATTATGATATAGATATATTTGATTCAACAAAAGATTATAAAATAGGAAAGACTGTTTTCTCTCAAGGAAGAACAGCAAAAGAAGACATACAGAAGGGAGTTAAACATGTGGAACGTGAAAAACGTAGAAACATGGCTATAGCAAAATGTCGGGCGATTATTTCAAGAACATTTAACTCTACAGAAAGTCTAAAACAATATTGTTCTGTCTATGATGGCCAAAAAAATCTTTTTACAAGTAAAAAACTGCCTATTAAGAAAGATTCCTACCCTGTTGATATTGAAGTTGAAGGTAAAACAAAAAGATTTTTTATTGCAATTACTCCAGTTGTAAAAGAAGACAAGACAAATGTCATAGATTTAGAACCCTTAAAAGAATTATATTCAAATCACTCTCGAATCGCTCTCAAATCGATTCCTTATGATGTCTTGTTAGTATTCGAAACAGTTATGAATCATAGAGAACCACCTTTGAGTCCAGTTCAGTTCGGAAGATATTTTTTTAATTTGCATGATTATACAGATCTATTAAGTTGTGGATTAGATATTTGGTTCGGTTATCATCAGAGTGTTCATTTAACAGAATTGGGACCGGTAGTAGTCATTAACTTGCCTGCCAAAGCGTTTCATAAATCTGGACCTGTTATTGAATATGCTAGTGCTGTGTTAGAGGCTGATATAAGAAGGTTGCCTAAACTGCAGCAATATCAAATAAGTAAGCTCAATGAATCACTTAAAGGTGTGCAGGTAAAAGTAACACATCAATCATATCCTCGGAAATATAAAATTAAAGCTGTGATGTCTCAGGGACCTAATGATGTAATGCTTCGAGGTACTAAAATATCTGTTGCTGAGTACTTTTTGGAAAAGTACAATAAGAAATTAAAGTATCCTCATTTGCCTTGTTTGCAGATGCTAGGAAGAAATAATGCAACATTTATGCCAATGGAAACATGCAAGATAGTAGAAGGTCAACCTAAAATTGTGAAACTGAATGCAGAACTAACATCAAAAATGATTAGAGGTACAGATGTACCTCCTCAAAGGCGAATGGATACCATAAGGCGAGCAGCTCTTGGAGTTGATGAAATTAGTAGAAAGTTTATGAGTGAATTTGGTTTACTTATGGATGTTCAATTGTTAAAAGTTGATGGACGTATTATAACTGCTCCTCAGTTAGAATATGGTGGGGATAAAAGAGATGAATCGCGCATTGCTAAACCTGATAATAAAGGTGTATGGAGAATAGGGGATGGAAAGAAATTTTATGAAGTTGTGGAAGTAAATGATCAATGGGTTCTAATAAGCTTTGCTGATGATAGACGGGTTGGAAGACCAGTGTTAGAGAGATATTGTCAGTTCCTCGTTGCTTCTGCAAGAAAATGTGGTATGAAACTTGATCGACCACTTTCAATAGATATGTGGGGAAGGAATGTAAAAACAGAAGATGCTATCATTAAAGCTAAAAGATGTGGTGCAAAGTTTGCTATTGTAGTAATAAATAGACATGATAAGTATCATTCATATGATGAAGTTAAATTTCTTGCAGATTTTAAACATCATTTAGTCACTCAATGTATGGAAGAGAAAACACTCTCTAGAATCAATGGTCAAATCATTACAAATGTTTGCTTGAAGATCAATGTAAAACTGGGTGGAATCAATCACATTCTACTGCACAAACCTCAAATTCTTTCTCCACCTGTTATTGTACTTGGCATAGATGCAATTCATTGGCCTCGAGAGCTTTGGATATCCTTCTATACTGTCAGTTGTTGGTAGTCTTGATCCAACTGCTACTAGATATGCCTTAGTTTGTGATTTACAGAGGAATGTTAAGCATGGAAAAGTATCGCAGGAAATAATTAGAAAAATGGACGTGTTTGCAAAAGAAATCTTACACATTTTTACGACTACAAATAATGGAATATTTCCTCATAAAATTCTTGTTTTCAGGGATGGTGTAAGTGAAGGACAGTTTCAGCATGCATTAGATTATGAAGTAAGCGGAATCCAAGAAGCCTGCCGTCAGCTCTATGGGAAGGAAATTCCTATTACTTATATAGTTGTGCAGAAACGTCATCAAACGAGGCTCTTTCCTGCAAATCCATCAAAGGGCGTGGGCAGAAATCGGAATGTTCCTCCTGGAACATGCGTTGACAAAGATGTTACTCATCCAGTTTTCTTTGATTTTTTTATTTGTTCTCATGAAGGTCTTCAGGGGACTAGCAAGCCTGCTCAATATTCTGCTCTACATGATGACAATAGATTTAAATCTGAAGAACTTCAGGAGCTGTGTCACTACCTATGTCACACATATGTACGCTGTACCCGTAGTGTATCTCTTCCAGCACCAGTTATGTACGCTGATTGGGCTGCTGCCATAGCAAAAAAGTATGCTGATTTAAAGATAGCATCTGATACTATGTCTCTTTTTTCTGATGATACTCAAAAAGACTTGCCTCCAGATGTTGAAGAGGCCATAAGATCAATGAAAAGTTTTCCAAACAATATGTTTTACGTTTAAATGCATATGCTTTTGTGATGTAAATCTTGCATAACATTTTTGCACATGGAAAATATGTAATTTAAAAATAATGTACCCAGTAAGTGTTTGATTCGGATGTTAAAAGAATTTTGTTAATAATGCTATTTGAAGCATTTTTGTGTCAAACCAAAATTTCAATTTTCTTTCGTTCAGAAATAAAGTTCTATATGTTAAAAAAAAAAAAATGTGATTCCTTTTTGAAGATTTTTTTTTCTAGCTACTTATTATTAATTCTCATCATCTATTAACTGATTTTTAAACCTGTAATAGTATATGTACCATCATATAAAAATTATATTTTATAAAGTGTGTTGAAATAAATAAATGCTTAAATTGAGAGTTTCTAAAATGCCAAGAAAGATCAGAAACTGTGCCACAGAATTTGCAAGGAAATTCCGTCTTATTTTTTCCCTGGTTTTACTTTTCTATAAATCACATTCTTAAATACAGAATGCCCCTAAACACGTTAGCATGGGTTAATTCTTCATCTATTAGCGATAGTATCTTGTAAATTTTCAAAAGTTACATAAATTTGTATACAGCCCCCATATTAAAAAATCGCAGTTAGTAAAATGTGCCTCATACACTTATGGGGTAAAGTACAAAATTTCAGCATTTCATCACAAAAAGTCTCTGGGATATGAAGATAAATATATCGTCATTGTCAAACCAATATCCGCTATGTGCTCCTTTTTGACATTTCACAATTATGACGTGTTTACTAACTAAATTTTCGAGTTAAAAGACTGCTGTGATTCTAACCATTATACTTGATCAAAAAAAAATTTACAGGAGAAGATTTTTTCAGTTATGCTTTTAGCTCATAGCAGATATATGTTTGACAATGACAATACGCTGGCTTAAAACATTTTTAGATGGCTCTCAAAGGAAAGAAAATAATGTTCAGTGGTCGCGCTTTAGGGGTCATACAGAAATTAACAAAATAAATTAATTTCATGCCTTCTAGCATTAAGCTTTCAAATTCATTTGTAACCTCTGATCATCTTTTTTTAAGAAATCTCTTAAAATTTTTATTATGAATGGCTGAAATTTTGTGCACCACCTCATGAGTGTATTTTACTAATTTTTCTTTCTTTTTGTTGCTGTTGTTGTTCAGCATCTGTATACAAATTTCAAATGTGTAACTTTATGAAAATTAATGAAAGGAATTTTTTTAAAAATAGTCTTTTTCCCTACCTTATTTTGATCAATTTTTCAATTTATGTTGTTCACTTATCTCTAATAGATAAGGAATTAAAGCATGTTGCCACCCTTTTGGGACATCCTGTGTGTATGTAATACAGCTCACTCCCTCTAATGCTATAACCTGCCATACATTTTACTTGTAAACAAATAATTTTACAATTCAGTTTCTCTACACACTCTAAAAGACCTATGATACTTTTTATTTCGGGGGAAAAAGAAAACACTAAAAGAAGTTCACTGAAATATTAGCTTATTAATACAGTAACCCCTCGTTATATCGGTTCTCGATATAGCGCGCATTCGGATATATCGTGCTTTCACAACTTCTCCCAATATTTTCTAAGCAGAAAATGAAAAGTGTGAATACACGAGCATGGGCGCGCCAGAAAAATTTCCTGGGTGGATCAAAATGTGGTTTTATTTTTTTTTATAATGACAAATAACAGGACCGCACATGCCCCCTCCCCCCCCCCACACACACAAAAAAAAGTGTCAGCAGTTAATCTATCAACCTGTATCTGGCCATCCGTTAGCACTTCCATGAAGAAGTGGGAAGCAGAGCAGGACAATAAAAAAGGTGAAGCATAATCGGTGCATTATATACACTGTAAAAAATATCACCGTAAAATTTACGGCGAAACGTTGGCAACCCTCGCTGCCAACAATTCGCCGTAAAATTTACGGCGAGTCAACTTATTTATCACCGTATTTTTGACGCCATTTCGCCGTAAATTTTACAGCAAGTTAATTTTTAATGCCGTATTTTAGACATCATATCGCCGTAATATTTAATGCGACGTGATTATATCGCCGTATTTTTTGCTTTACACACACACACAAAAAAAAAAAAAAAAAAAAAAAGAAACGAGCGGAAGTGTTTTTCTCCTGATTTTCGTGAAAGGTTACGAGGATATTTTAGTTAATGTTCTGCCATCTGCTTAATTTAGAATTAAATCATTTCTTTCTGACTTACCGTCAACGGGATTCGAACTCCGAATCTCTGGGTCAGGAATTCGGTACGCTGACCAGTATACAGCTATGAGCTATAAGGCAGGCAGCTAAAGGCTGAAGTGTACTTCAGTTGCGGCATGAGGACTTGGAAATGTTTCCTTGAAATTTTCCTAGAGGTGTAATTTTTGGATGTTTTGGAACAGCTTTTAATGACTTGTTGTTAATTTTATTTAATTATTAATTAATTATTTGTAATCAGCGATTAACTTAATTTAGGGAAATGAGAGAATATTCTGTATTTTTTTTATTTTATTTATTTATTTAATAATATTTTCACGTTTTCAATTTTTTTCCTTTATCATTTGCAGAGATTTTTAATTATAATTTAACAAGTCAGATGTTATTTTTCTAATTTTTTAAGATGAATTTTTTTCTGATTATACGTAATCATACCTGCTATTAAATGAATATGCACAAATCACATGCATACCAATTTTATGATCTAATATAAACGTAAAAACCCAGTCATACAAATGAAATAACTAAATAGGGGTTCACTTTGCACAGATACAGATATACAGTTATACTCTAAATCAATACATGTTTATACAGAACGCACAAAATACATATCCAAATATATTTTACACGCACATACTTGCATGTAAAAAACATAGGGACAAATACTTATGAAAATAAGGTAAATCCGGAAGCACTCACAAATACAAACAGGCACCTATACTATTTTTCCCCACGCCTAAATACACTTATACTAATACATGCTTATATAAATCAATGCATCCATAAAACTTGAGCATGCGCGTGCGCAGAAGATTACTCAGAGGCTTCGCCAATCCAGTTACGGCGAAATTATTGTAAACCAGGGAGTAAGCTTTGCGATGAAGCAGCTGAGCATGCGCACAAGATTCGTCAGGGTACTTATCGACAAATTACGGCGAAATAGTTGCTTTTAGGTTGTACGGCGATTTACTGTAGGTATTTAACACAGTTTCGCCGTAGATTTTACGGTCATTTTTTGCAGTGTATGTAAGAGTGATTAAATTGCATAATTTTATACTACATTACTTTAAAACATAATCGGTAATCCGTACATTATACGGAAAAAAAAGTAAGTTTACTCTGTTCTTGCGTTATGTATGGGCCCCAGTATAACAAGTGGATATAGACACTGAACATGGCAGATGTTTGTAACGAAGTTGTTGGTTTGGCTATTTTGTAATTATTAAACTGTGTTGTTACGGTTAGAAATCCAGGCTCCATACACTTAGTTGCAATAAAGAAAAAGACGTTAAAATACTTAAAACTATTTTATTTTAGAAGATACTTCTGAAACATAAACTTATTACAACGGATGGTGGTGGTGGTGGTGGCTCAGCGAAATAAAAATGCGTCTTATAAGGACCGTGAAATTAAGATGGAATGATTTAAAAATTTCGCCAGCAGGGAATTACACATTGATGAGAACAACAACTTGGCTAAGATAAATGACGCCAATTCCAGAGCAACCTTAAAACTTAATCCAATAAAAATAAAATGACGGAATCGCGAGCAAATAATTTTAAAGATGTAGCAGTGCAACAAAAAATAATAACGGCAACAGGATGCCAAGAGGGGAAGCAAAAAATGTTCGTTGCGATTGCAAACGGACGTAATATAATCCATTTTTAGAACAACGGTTCCACAGGTCTGATGTAGCGAAATAAACAATTAAGAATAATGCATACTGGAAAAGCGAATATACAGATTTAAAAGCCGAAGTCGCAGAAATAAAATGAGAACACAAAAGATTTAGAATTCTTGATTTTGGATAGATTACATTAACCCTCTCGTCACCCTGAACATCATATGAGGCTCCTATTTCAAATAGCAACATTTAGAGAAAAAACAATTGAATTTAGTATTTTTTTCTTTCAGTGATATCAAAATCATTAATTCATGCAGAAAGTATATGAGGCTCTTAACTAGATGCATAAATCGTACCTAGATTGCAGTTCTAGTCAATTTAGATCATTTTTTACAGTTTTCGCTTCATTGTTTCAGGAGAAAAATTAAGAAAATATTTACGGTGCTTGTTTACCGTTTTTTTCTTTTTAAAGTAAGTATAGTTTTTTTTCTTATTCCTCAACCTTTACCTAATATGTGCATCCTTTAAAATTAATTTTAGCATAACAAAATGCTTCGAAAATACAGAAATTATTAATAGAAAAATTATTATTATCGACATTAATCGACAAATATTAATCGACATTAGAAAAAAATATTTTTGCATGATTTATAATAATATTTCAGATGCATTAAATGCTAGACAGATTTGTTTTCTCTGATTTTTCATAATTCGGTGACGAGAGGGTTAAAGAAAGCCAAATTAAATGATTATTAAATTAGATATGTGATCTCCATCACATATATACGCCCAGGAAAAAATTTTGAAGAATTTTTTTATTATTATTATTAGTAGTAGTAGTAAAATTAATGTCCTCACAAAAAAAAATTAATGTTTGGCTTGCTTAAACAATTAAGTAAAACATAAACATATGCAGACAAAATTATACAATTGAAAAAAAATACTGATGACTCACTTAAAAAGTTTACAGAGAGAAAAAAATTTGTCATGACACAAAAATAAAAATAAGTGCTAGCAATAAAAATAAATGTCGGCAAAATCAAAAAGGAGCCTTTAGCTCGCAATACTAATAAGGGGCATTTCAGCACATCCTTTTCTCTCAAATAAGGGGAATTTTAGCACACCCTTTTCTTATAATAAAGTATTTCAAGATCTTGTGCACATTAAAATAAAATCATACTGCTATAAATTGCAGTAGACTGAGTGCTCAAGATATTATTTTTTTAACAAAATAACATGATCATGATAAAGTAGCGCTGCTCAATGATTATAACAATAAGGCCTTTAAAAAATTAGCATGTATGTATATGAAAAATATTACACCTTTGACAAAACACAAAAAAATGTATAAGATATTAATAATGATATGATAGTAAAAAAATTTTGTTTGATGTCCATTTCTCAAACAGTTCTGTACTATCAGTGTAGTAACATTTATTTTAAATAGTTCCATCTTGACATACATATATATACCATTAGAAAAATAAGCACATTCAATTAAAAATTATACCTACACAAAATGACATTGAAATTTTTTTAAAAAGAAATTGAATATCAATCTACATAAGGTATAAAAACAAAAATATCTATGAAAATGACTCCAGAAAAAGGTGTCAAATGGTATTGAACATTTAATTCGTGTTCATTAATTTTTTTAAATAAGAGGTAATACTAAGTTAATCTATACTTTATTTTATTATTAATTATTATTTTATGCCCTTATGTGTAATTATTTTCTTTAAAAGTCATCATTTATTAAGTGTTAGGCTTAAAAACATCAATAAAAACTAATGATGTATTACTAGACACATCATGACTTCCAAATATACAAGTGATAGCTGCCGGACCAGCCAGACAGTACACTGAAACAAATGTACATCCAAGCAAGTGTGCGCATCACAAACGAGGAATCAATCAAACACTCAAGCATACATTTCAATCAGGCGGGATACCCAATCAATAATTAAAAATGCATACATCAGTGTCTGTGTCTGACAAAGAAATTAATAATTATATGAAGATTGGAGAAAAAAATGTTACAAAAACATGAGAATAATTAATTTTGAAAGTTCTGAAATGTAGGGTTAAACTGGAATGAAATTTAAATAAATTGTAAATATGATCGTAAAATTGCAGTCACGAAAATAAAAAACTGAGACGGTTGTGGACATAAGTAGTAAAGAAATGGGGGTTCTGCTCAGCCGGAGCCATGTTAATTCGCCGTAGCCTCCGGAGTCTCCATTCGGATGCTTTCCCTGGGTTGAGCGGGGAAGGGGGCGTGGTCGGAATGGATGTTGAGAGAGGAAGTTGACCGGATGTTCGAAGGATTGATAAGAATTTTTTTCCTTTTTTTCTTTCAAATAAGAGGACTTGTAATTTTTTCAGACATTAAGATATTTTTCAAATAAGGGTACTTGGAAAAATTTTCAGATTGTGATGCATTCTCTAATGAAAAATAAGGGACTTTAACATTTAGTATCAAAATAAGGGACTTTGTTATATTTTAAATAAACTATACTTTATGAATTAAACCTGAAATAAAAAATATTGTACTTAAATGAGGACCCACCAGCCACCCGGTAGAACATCTACCGCCTCATTTCAAATAAAAATTTTTACTGTGCCTTTCCCCATCACGCTAGCCTCGCATGAATGGAGACAGGGCGTAGCACAGAGGATGCGTTGTTGTTTTTGTTTCTTTAAATAATAATTAACTATGTGGAGCAAAGAAATGAACAACATCCCCAGGAGGCCTACAAACAAAAGAAATCTCCACACAGTATACTACTGTTATTCACTTGTTAAAATGGATATATATATATATATATATATATATATATATATATATATTATCTTTTTTATTTTTTATGTTTTTTTCTTTTTTTTTTTTCTTTTACAAGCACTCATAATGTCCGTGAGCGAGTGTAAGCACTCCATATTCTAAAAGAAGGATTTTAGTACCTATAATTTTTACAAATAATGATTTAGATAGTGTATGAACCTTTTTTATCTAAACATTATTTCTTCAGATATTTATACCCAACTCAATACATTTTTAATCAAGAGTTAATTTTTTTTTATATTTATTTTTTTAACCAAGAGTTTTAATTTTAAGTTAATAATTAATTTTACAACAAATACATTTTTTAATCAAAAGTTAATTTATTTTTAACCAAGTTTTAATTTTTAGTTAAATAATTTTACAACAAATATTTTTCTAAATTTATTTTTTTAACCAAGTTTTAAATTTAAGTTAAATAATTTTACAGCAAATATTTTTTTAATCAAGAGTTAATTTATTTTTATTTTTTTTAACGAAGTTTTAATTTTAAGTTAATAATTAATTTTACTACAAATTTTTTTAACCAAGTTTTAATTTTAAGTCAATAATTAATTTTACAACAAATATTTTTTAATCAAGAGTTTTAATTTAAGTACTTTTAATCAAGTGTTTTTAATTTATCAAGAAAAAATTTAATCAAGTGTTTTTTAATTTATCAAGAAAAAAAAATGTTAATCAAGAGTTTTAATTTTTTGTATACTGTATTTTTGTTAAGTAGCCGTTTAACATTAAAGTATAGTTTTCTACAAATTTCTTCTACTGTTAGGGAAGTGAGAAAATTACACCATAGAAAGATTTTAGTACCTACAGATTTTACAAATAATGGTTTGGACATAGTCTTATTTTCTATTGTGAGAAAACCACTTTAACCATATATCCCGAAAACTCAAGTTTTTGTATACGAATTGTATGAATACTTAAAGTATTTATCTAAACATTTTTTCTTACCAACACATTTTTGATAGATTTTAGACGGCGATTATACTAGCTTATATTTTCTGTAGATCAATTAGAGAAAAGAAAAAAATGCATTTTTAGTAATCCTACAAAACATTTTTACTGTATATCACAAGTAGTATAACTTGATTTATAGAATTTCAATACGATACGAGTTAGATTGTTTATGTGCAACACTAATTTTAGTTTGACTATGAAAGCATAATTTTATACATGCATTAATATTTTTAGAGGTATGTACTTAACATATTTTATAGAAAGGCGAGTTTAACTAGCACAAACTTTCAGACTAGATAGTACTATTGTTAGAAAGTTGAACTATTGGAGATAAAAATTGAAGATCCGTTTTACCACAATTGCATGTACAGTTGTATACCGCATGTACATAAATATCTTTCAACTACTTAGATAAAATGATAGTTTTAATCGCAAAGAGTTGTCATTACTTGAACTAAAAAAATACAAGGTTTTTACTTACGTGAAGGGATATCATGTTAAATCTTCTAGTCTCTCTCGGCAAATTTCTTGCATCGAAACTAGGCTAGAAAATCCGGAAAATAGAGTAATGATTTAAAATACATAAACCCTACTTCCCGGACCAACTAGCACATTTTCATTAATTCTTAATATGCTGAAAATAGACATAACATTTAGAAACTAAATACTAATAAAATAACACATTTGGAGATGCTAAACGCTTTAAAAGTAATTTTTTTCTTATAACAATTTATCAGATTCACAATACCATTTTATGTAGGATAAAATTAGTTAGCAAGCGAAAATTTAATCTTAGTTAGAATTTACTGAAATATAGATACCATACATGCCTTATTTTCTATTAGGGGAAAGCCCTCAAACCCCAGTTTTCGTATACAAACTTTCGTATACAAAGTACTTCTACCGATAATGCCTATTGCTATTAATTACACTGGATTACCAACTTAAAAGTTTGCAAAACACCAAAATACACAAAAACATGCATTAACAATAACAAAAAACATACTTAAAATTACAACACATCAAACGTGGAAAATATAATTACCAAACTATAAGAACCACATAATTATTTTCAATTAGAACTACGGTATCAACTTATATGTAACTAAAATAATAGAAAATATTACACTTATCCTGTACTTGTACACGCGAGAGGTGAAAATAACAAAAATACTCACATAATTCACAAAAGAATGATTGAAGTAAAATCCACGTGCATGCGATATCCCTAGTACAGCTGATAAGAAATTGAGAGAGATAAGAAAGTGCCTTGAGGCCCTACAGAGTCGGTTAAATAACAGTGGGCCAGTTTGCCGATAAGATAAAACCAGGGAGGCTGTTAGGGGTATGCAATTGGCGACACGTGTTTCATTCTACTTTCAAAAATGGGGACTTATAGATTAAGATGTTTACTACTTAAAAACATGATCTAATTTTTACAAATGCATTGGAACTTTGTATAGGATATCTATTGAACACGTATTAAATACATTATGATTATTCTTCTGATCGACATTATATCCTAAATTAAAATATAAAAGTTAAGCTACAACGATTAATATATTTTACATAGTTTAGGAAAATAATGAATCATTAAATTAATTTCTGTGAAACAATTAGCAAAGAGCATTATACTAAAACAATATTTTTTGGTAAATTTTGATAAATTACAGTAATAAATTATAGGCATTACAGATGAATGAGTATTCACGTATAAAATAGGTATTTACTATTGAAAAACAGGATCTAATTTTAACAAATGCATTGGAATTTTGTATAGGATATCTATTGAACACGTATTAAATACATTATGATTATTCTAATATGAAAAACAGGGTTAAGATTCTTTACTTGCGATGAAAGGCACTCAATTTTTTATATACTTAAATTTTACATAGACATCCTTTTAATAAATTTATAAACTAAACTTATTGTTTAAAACAATCTTTACAATAATAAATTCATAAACTAAAATTTTTATTTAATAAAGTCATAAACAAAAATTATTAATAAAACTTGCTAATAAATTAAACATATCAAAATTTTTACGCTCAGTTTTTTTTTTATATATATACTTAAATTTTACATAGACATCCTTTTAATAAATTCATAAACTAAAACAATTTTTACAATAATCAACTAATTTTTTTTTTTATTTAATAAAGTCATAAACTGAAATTATTAATGAAAACCTGTTAATAAATTAAACTGATTACTCTAAAAGATAGCTAATCACAACATATATCAGAAAAAATATAAGCAATTATAATACCTGAAAAATACCGGACAACACTCTTGTTACATGCGGGCAAAAAACATCTGTTTGCTCGGCTAAAGAATTCTTAGGTATCCGTTGCAGGAGAACTTACCTACGCCCAATCTACAAACTCTACAAATTTAACGGCAACTATTTTTCTCTTATCAGGTATCACAGACCAGATAAGAGATAAGGAAGTGACATGCGCAGAAGATACCTGATAGTGACGTGTGCAAATCTATGATGATTCAATATCTGGTAGGTTTGTTGGTAGGATGTACTATTTACATTTAGTGGCAACTCTCTGTAACAGGCTAAGACAAGTTAGATGATGCAATATCTACAGTGTTGAGAAGGTTTTAAGGTAGAGGGCGCTTGGTAATCACGTGATTTTTTAAAGAACCAGTATAGAGACATTTTAGTTAGATAAAGTGGCCAGGCGTGTGTTGCGAGACTCCCTTTACACTGTGTGTGCCTATACTTAAGACGTAAGCTTTGAATTGATTTTTCGCCAAGTTTCAAAAATGTCTTTGCTTGAATCGATTGAAAATAACTGTAACATTGAATACACTCCCGAGTTTTATACCCAAAGTGATGCGGATGTTTTGCTGCAAGAAATAATACAATTGCCTTTAGATGTAAAGACTCTGCAAAGTATTGAAAAGGAAATTTCCCCCGAGTTTTGTACTGAAAGTGATGTTGATGTGCTACAGCAAGAATTGTTTGAATTACCCCTGCAAAGTAGTGAAAAGAAAATTTCCTCGAGCCGTAAAGTAATTACTTTTGCTGATGAAGGAATCAATTACAGTTTACCTGGAGCAACAGTCTCTGTTTACTCTTGGATACCCATTTTGCAAAAAATACGTGAAGATCTACAGAAAGTGACAAATTATGAATTTAATATGGTACAAGTGAACTTTGGCTCTGAAGAACAACCTAAAATTGAAGACGGTAACTACGAAGATTTTAATCTGGACCTATCATCAGATGTATGCATTCTAAGTTTTGGATCTAAACGAACTTTGGATTTTAAACCAGCGAACAGTGAAACCACTACCATTAAATTAGAACATGGTTCAATGTGTAAGATATATCCCCCCACCAACAAACTTTTAACGCATGGTATTCCTTCTGAACCTTATGTGACAGACCCGCACATTAACCTTACATTTGTAAAATGTACATTTATGAGCCTTCCCCGAAAAGGGCAAAGTTGGACGATTGGACGGATCATCTTTACCATAGCTTATATGCTTCTGTAAATGGTACATGGCACTTGGAAAGACTTATCTACGTTTCACTTCACGATGAAAGAACTGACTTGAAGATTCATATTAGACAATTTATTCAGAACGCCCAATTAGACTATATACCAACCGGTCAGGGAGTCGTGATGAACCCTTCCACATGGATCGAATTTATTGTAAAACTATTAGATTTTAACATAGGTCATAGCAATAGCTCTTTTATTTGTAATAATCAATTATCTGTATTTAATGATGATGGAAAATGCATCTTACAACAAATTTACAAAACCGGAGATTCATTCATGTTAAATCCAATTTCCTTAATACTTTTAAATGACCAAGTAAAAAAACTTTGCGAAATGAGAAATGAAATATTGGAGTGTATTCTAAAAACGCTATATACGACGACCCTGCCTCATTTAATTTTAAAATTAAAGCCGCAAAAATGTAACCGTGAACCCCATTGCAATTATGATGAGGGTAAACAACAAATAATGGATATAGTACATCAGGAAATTTTTAAAAACATAGGCCGGGTTCAGGATCATCGTTCACAAAGGATACATGCTTGTTCGAATAGAACACATGTTGATGAGCGAGAGGGTCTTATAAGTAGTAAAGCATGGTTTACGGTTGACATGCCATATATTGCAAGAGAGATTTGCGAGAAAAAATGCACATGCATTTATGACGGAGAATTTTTTTCAAACATTTTCTTTGAAGACTATATGAAGTATCTTCAAAATGAGCTATTCAACACACTTTTTCAACCGTTTTCAGATTTTGCTAATTCCAAAGATGACAAAACATGTGTAATTATGTGATGTTATTGGTGTATAACTAGTATTGCAATTGTAAAAGATATATTAAAACCTCCTGATTATTTTAATGTAAATGACACCAAATGTGCTATCGCATGATGTATATCTGTCGTGCATAATTATGTAGAGCTGTAAGTTTTCTACTGCAATAAGTTTTTACGGACTTATGCATGCTTAGTTATAGAATACTCATTGAAAAGTTATTATTTTCTTAATTGTGTAAATAGTTTGTGTAATTTAAAATATATTTTTGTAAATAAATAAGTTTAAATACGAAAACTTTTCTGTGTTTTCTTTATGTGTATGTGTGTGTTTATTACTTGCAAAATAAAAATCTATGAAATTTTACTGCAGCAAAAAGTGGTAAAGTTAACATACTTGGTCAAGATTTAAGGTTCTCGTGTTGTGTTTTATACTTATCTTTTATACACTACAAGGTAAAAAGTTACAAATTTAACAACATTTATTGAAGCATGTACTATGGAAACATTCATCTACTACATAGAAATAAAATTTTCTGATTAAAATCATAAACTTAAGTGTGATAGGTAAATTGTGTTACATGAGAATTCCCAAAGTACTAATTTTTTATAAAAATGAACTTAGCTAAAAAAGTTAGTTTCCATAATTTTATAACTTAATCGATTTTACAGGTTTTTCAAAAATAAAGTTTTGAGATAAAGAAACTTAGTATTTTAAAATAAAGATTTTTTAGGTGTTCTTTAATGTAAAGATCTTACCACATTTTACTTGAAGTAAAAGAATATTTTAAATCAAACACTATGTTTTTAAAACAACAGAGTATTAACTTAGCATATTTTCATAATTTTTATTAAGTAATGGGCTTGAATATTTTTATGAGAAATATCAACTAAGTGCACATGTTACACATTTTACTGATTAAGATGGTTATGCTTACAAATTTTAAATAAATATGCTCTTACTTTTATACATGTTACTTGTTCAAACTAAGTGTACTTTTGATTTGTATACGTTTATGAGTTCTCATAAGTTATGAAATTATTTCTCGAAAGGAACTTAGCTATTAGAACTTTGTAAATTTCGTAGAAGTAGTATGCTTAACATGTTTTTGATGTGTTCTTCAATGTTTGGCACAGAAATAATGAGTTATTTTAGCATAGATGTATAAACTTATCTTTATGTAAACCTTAACTAATTAAAAGTAATATAATTTATGTCTGTACAAAGTGAGGGACTTAGACTATTTTTCAGAATTATCAAGTAAAGGGTTTTACAAAATACTTAGTAAACTGCATTAATAGATTGTAAGTTGTAATTTTTTTCTTTTAGAAGTTTTACACATTGGTATATATTTTATGTTCTGATAAGTCGTTGAATATGTTCTTGAAATAAACTAACAGATCTGTACTTTGAAAATTTTATAGAAGTGACGAACTTTGCTATTTTTCGAATGTTACGAACATGATACATTTTTTCTGAAGTGCTAGATATGTGAAAGTGTCTTTTTAGAAACATTGAATTATTCGTTCGGAATAAATTTTCTAATATGAATCTTCAAGTCAGTTCTTTCATCGTGAAGTGTAACGTAGATAAGTCTTTCCAAGTGCCATGTACTATTTACAGAAGCATATAAGCTGTGGTAAAGATTATCCGTCCAATCGTCCAACTTTGCCCTTTTCGGGGAAGGCTCATAAATGTACATTTTGGCAAATGTAAGGTTAATGTGCGGGTCTGTCACATAAGGTTCAGAAGGAATACCATGCGTTAAAACAGGGGCGTAGCCAGAAATTTTTCATGGGGGGGGTTACGACTACTGCAACTCACATAACTGCATACACGTGTGTGATAAGGGAGTGAAGAATATACATTTTGTATGGCAAAAATTTCCTCATGGGGGGGTTATGACCCCCCTAACCCCCCCCCCGTGGCTACGCCCCTGCGTTAAAAGTTTCTTGGTTGGGGGATATATCTTACACATTGAACCATGTTCTAGTTTAATGGTGGTGGTTTCACTGTTCGCTGGTTTAAAATCCAAAGTTCGTATAGATCAAAAACTTAGAATGCATACACCTGATGATAGGTCTAGATTAAAATCTTCGTAGTTGACTAAACTGATGGCTGATCATCTGCAAAATTAATTTGAATATCGGCTGCGAGCCCAATTTAGGAATCGATCGTATCATTTTTTCATCGAAGTTTCGAACATCGTTTCATTATAAACGGTTGACCCATTCAAAAAAAAAAAAAAATCATCAGGGTAACTACATTTAAATATTTATCGTCAACTTGGCGGAATAAGGCAGTTAAAATAGAATTCAACCTACTGCCGTTATTTAAAAAAAAAAAAATGGAATTTTCATGTT
>JAWZYV010017177.1:0-32863 GCA_038373885.1 Cheiracanthium punctorium
TCATGTTTACTGTCAATTTAAATAATTATGCAACTAAGTAAAGAACACATTAATTGGTCTACGTCTTTAATTTAGTTGATTTATTGGATTATTTTTTTAATTCATATTCATACGTATTAGATTAATTACATGTACAAATATGTTATGCGATGCATATGTTACACTTCTTTATTAATGGGATAACTGGTCTTATTTTACAGGCATTTACATATTTAAAAGAACACTATGATAAATAATAACAAGCAGTACATTTATTTTTTATAAAAGAAAAAAAAACAATCTGAATATATCGTAATAGAAATTTAAATAAACACTTTTTTAATATGAATATTAATGGAATTTGATGTTTTCTAGGGCATACAGAATATCCGATGAATTATAATTCAAAAACAAAACTTTATTATTGCATAAATCTCACAACGTAAGAAAATTTCGCATGCACAACAATGATATTTGTAAACAAACAGTAATCCGAATGACCTGCCGAATCTTAAAATAAACATTGTGTTTATTTCCGTACATAATGTTGTCTTTCCGAACGCAGTACCAGCGGAAAAAGTCCCTTGAAATATCATTAAAATATTATATGTTAAGCTTTTTAAAATATTAAACGCCACCTGGGACACAAAAGTCGAAGGTCTGATTAACAAATTCCACCCATTACAATCATCCAAAAAATTAAATTTAATACTTTTTTTGAATGTTGAAAATCGGGTTTTTCCCATTGAAATACATTACGAGAACCCCAAGCTGTCACGCAAGACGGCGACCGATCGCAGAGAGGAGGGGTTCGTCGAAATGCTCTATAGATGGGGTGAAAACCACAAGTGTGAAAACCGCAATATTATCCACGGTCCCCAATTACCTAGGAGTATCTCCTGCTTTCTTCTCGTGCGAAAAATTTATTGCTTACAAGTGATAATTGGCCAAGCGGCCAGCGACGGTCTCTGGGTATCTGCAGCGGCCTTTATGCTTCCTGTGGGGGGTGTTGGTTGGCGCGTAAACCGCCTTCGGCGGTCGCCCCCCCCCCCGTGGTTGTTTCCCCTCCCCTCTACAAACAATCATATGGGCGTCCATGCTTGTCCGATACTGGAGGCTACCCAGTCCTCCCTGTATCAGTTTATAAAAACTGGAGGTGTTAATACTTCTCTTGATCTCATATATAAGTAAATGGCACTAGTACTTTTATTTATGAATAGTTACGTAAGTATTGAAGCTAAGCGCCTTATAAGCGCTTTCTTAAATTTTAAAAATAAAAATAATTAAGAAACTTATTTTACACTGTGAATAAATAATTCAGTTGATAGAATAATATTCCTATTTATTTTATGGTTTAAATCCACAAGATTAAGTAGCAAATGATACAGTGTTGCAAAACGTTTACGATCTTGCGAAGTTCTTACAGATTGCGCATCACTAGTTTGTTTGTAGTTCTTCAGGTGTCTGCTTAAGCACGAAGCTTGCATATGCCTGTTGTTGTTGTTGTGAACACGTATATCGAAGTTGTGTGCTTGGCTCGAAGCCCGCTAATAAATACTCGCCAGTGGGACAGCACAAGCCCTCCGTGGGGGTCTATCTAAGGGCCCCTAACCCGTATTTATGCTAAGATTCGGAGAAAACCACGGAAAACTCCGATCGGTTAGGTCGACGGACGTGCGATGGGACCCGAAACCGGGACCTTCACACTTCGCTCGTCTACCATGTATATACCTCTAATGATCCTGTATGGTACAAACACAATAAGGAATATCGAGGCGTATAGCACAAATGGCTGACTGTGTTGTTTCAGTGCACAAAAATTGTACAAAGACATAAAACAAGAAGAAAGAAGAAGACAAAGATAGAAGAAAGTAATAAAATTAAAATAAAAACTAAAATTAAATTGGAAAGGAGAAAGGAACGCCACACCCTTAATGAAAAATCCGCATCGGTAGTTCCTCGCCATTTCTCTATTCCGCAGCGTTGCCACATCGAATACTAAGATTGCGTTCAGAAATTGTATTCGGGGGGGGGGGGCGACTTGGATGTTAAGCGTTTGTCTTAGTTTATGCAAATTTTAAGCGTCTGTTTTTAAGCGTTTTTTTTTTAAGCGTGTTTTTTTTAAGCGTCAAAAGTTTTAAGCGTCTGTCTTAGTTATGCAGGGTTCGCTTCCCACTCAGTCTCCTGGCTGTTTCGATTTCCTTTCTCTGTGCATCTGTCTCTGAGTTATCCACTTTATCCGACTTGAATTTATAAGAGGGTTCTTAAAACCAAGCTCCGAAATCTGAACAAAATGTTCCGGATACAACAACAGCAACGTTGTGTTCGGAATTTTCATTTAAGGCGGCGTCTTCTGTTTAAAATCAGTCTGCGCCCCGAAACTACTGCAACTGAAAATACAAACTGGCTGAGGAGCAAGTTGACCTTTCCAAAGGCAAGTTCTGTTCAAAAATCTTTAGTATTGATTATTGAGTCTATTGAGATTCTATTTCACATAAGATAAAATATGAAAAACTTAACATTTTACAGGGTGATTCAAAACTCATGGGGGGGGGGGGATGTAAGGAGTGATAGAGAAAATCAATACGGTTCAGAATCACATAGCAATGTGGGGTTGGAAATGTTGTCTTTATGTACTTCTTAATAATCACTTTCGAGGAAGTGTTGAAGTGTTTGTCTAAATTCTTAATTGAGTTCCATAAACAATGGGCTTTTCTCCGACAGTTTCATGAATGAAATGAAACAGAATTTGTAAATTATCGATTTTAGTCAAGTGCTTTCCGTGAATGATGCTAGTTTTCAACGCATCCTCCAAGGGGATTTAACTGGTGCATGAAGACGACGTTCCCGACCTCATATTGCTGTATGATTCTGAACCCTCTTGGTTCCCTGGAAATCCCTTTACATTTTTCCCCATGGTTTTGGATAACCCTGTATAATTATTGTAAATTTAAAAAAAAAACTGCCATACCGAAACAAATAAATATGACTATTAAAAGTAAACTCACACATACATTCCAGATATACTTACTGACAAAACAGCCATAATACAGGTTGCGAAAACAATTAATACTTTCATGGTCAAAATACCAAGAGCTGTTTTAAAAGAATGAATGTGGTTTCTATTTTCCTCCAAGAAAATAACGTT
The DNA here is from genome assembly GCA_038373885.1 of Cheiracanthium punctorium. Lineage (NCBI taxonomy): Eukaryota > Metazoa > Arthropoda > Arachnida > Araneae > Cheiracanthiidae > Cheiracanthium > Cheiracanthium punctorium. The sequence goes on from JAWZYV010017177.1 coordinate 3,128, forward strand.
TATTTATACATACTATCTCTGTAAAATTTTTATTTATCGAAGAATGGTCAGCAAATTTTATTGTTTTCTATTATGTGTGGAAGATTTTTAAAATCTCAAATTCTATTTTTTATGGCATGATAGTGAGAAATTTGTTATCCACATTCAGGATATTCACTATTAATCATTGTTATTTCTATGCCATTTCGTTTGATCCAGCAAAAATTATTTCTGAGTCATGCTTCCTAATTAGAGTGTATGAAATGATTTAGATCCTTTAAGAATGATGCAGCAATATGAAGGCAGTTACATTAGTGAAAATTCCAATGTTTCTTGCTTAATTATTAGCAGTTTAGGGGAGAATCGAGAGGGATGGGAAACCATCAATTATGCCTAAAGAAAACATTATTTTTAATTTCTGATTTTTCCACCGGGTTTAGTAGCAGTAGCTTCATAGCTATTGCTATAAAGCATTTCTGTTACAAATCCCTGTGAGTTTATGTGGCAAAAAACAATGTTTTCTAACACTCAAATGTAAACAACTTATACTTTCGATGCAAGTTTTCAGTCTAATTTATTGTAAAAGAAAAATTTCTTCTTAATGTCTTATAAGAACAGAAATTTTATAAATCAGCAGTTCAGTTAGCAGCTGCATATTTTTAGGATTAAGTTTTTCTTTTCTTTTCATTTCTTTTTTTTTTGTTTTTTTCTAAGATGTGTAAAGTTGAGGGATGATGGGACAATCTGAAAGGAAATTTTATCTTTCACACTTTAACTTAGGGAGGAAAAATGATGAGAAAAAATGAAATTTTATCTTCCTACAAGCCGCCAACTGTTCCATCATTGATCAGGGGCCTGTTGCAGATTTGGGAGCCCTAAATAAAAGCGTCATTGGGGGGCCCCTCTTTCGAAATTTTTATTTCAAATTTCCAAATATTTAAACTTAAAGAACAATTCGGAGGCCCCTTTATGTTCGGGACCCGGGCGCTTGCCCCGAATGCAATCCCGGAAAACAAGCCCTGTCACTGATAAAGAAAATATTGCCGCAAAAGTGCATCCACCAAAGACGGTTGTAGGAACTATTCGTGCATCGGCATAATTTTCATTTGATTTGGACAATATATTAACCTTTAAATGCATAGCGATGCATATCTGCATCGCATTTTTCACTGCCAGATTAAAGTAGAAGCCAAACTTCTTACACCAGTTTCACATATAAAATACAGATTTTAATAACAAATTATTCATATCGTGAATAATAAAAATTTCACATATTTCCTTTAAACTTCGTGTTTTTTGGAAAAATGAATTAGTTAATCACAATGTTGACATAGAAAATTTAGCTCGCATTCGTGTCTATTTGCCACGTGAACGTCTAAAATTCGTGCATTAAAGGGTTAAATAAATGCATGTTATAATATGTAATAAACCTAGGAACATAAATTATTCACTGTCTCGCTCATTTTTTCAAATATTTATGAAAATTCTGAGTAAATTTCAACTTTTAAAAACTCATCGCATTCCTCCTGTATGTGACGGAGGGGGAGGGGTGTGGGTATGGGACATTTTTCTTGCTATTTTAATTTGCCTGTATAACTAAGACTTGAATAATTACCCTCAAATTAATGTTTCAAGATGTTATTTTGAAATTTTCAAAGTTGCAAAAGTATAAAATAATTTGTAAGAAATATTTTTGTTAAAATTTTCCCATTCCTGGCAACTCTCCCTATATTTTCAGCATTCGATGAATGTTTGCTAGAATGATACAATAAATTCTATTTCCATCATTAATTGTCTTGTAAATTGCTCAGAAGTATTTCAATTTTAAGAAAACTGAAAATATTACTTTGATCCTTTTAATAATGATTAATTAGAAATTCATTCATTTACTATCAACTGGTGCTGCGTACTTTCAGTTCTTAAAAAATCGTCATTTTCACGTTTATATTTACAGCTTTCTCCGAGGGTATTTCAAAAAGAAAGGTAACACATCGTTTAATCATAAAGCTTATTCACGAAATCCAAAAGACTCGCATACATGGAAATGCGTATGGTACAGATTATTTTTCATCATAGCCTCAATGGGCATCATAGTACTTGTTTCGTCTTAATAACCAATCTATCGTAAACGGCTTTCAAGAAATCAGGACCCTGGAATGTTGCATCAGTTTGAAAATCCTGCCAGGTGCTTCTTCAACGGCCAGGAGAGATTTAAATCACTAGGTGTGAGATCTGGGCTGTAAGTTAGAAATAAAATTTTCATTGGCTCAGGGAATATGTACACCCGTGAGAACTCTTGTTACCTTAAATTTTGAACACCTTGAGGTAACCTTCTGCTAAAGTCCAACCTCAGACTTTTTAGTTGGTTCCCTTGCGAAACAATTTGGATAACTCTAAGTAACAAAGCATTTTACAGAGCGTAAGCAATAAAAGTACTAAAACAGAGGAGACAATTGATGAAAGTAATTATTATCTAGATATACTTACTTATAAAGTAGCCACAATACAAGTAGGGAGAACAAGTAATACTTTCATGGTCAGAATATCAAGTGCTGCTTCAAACAATGAATGCGATTTGTATATTTTCCCAAAGAAAATAAGGTTTATATGTTCCTCCTCTAACAAGCTTTTACTCATCAAGTAACGATTCCCAGATTTTATTGCGTTTTTGTATCAAAAGGCCAGGATTTACTTTTTATAAATATCCTTTTTATTTAAGCATGGCAGAGTAATTGAAAATGTACTCCATATGAAATTCATTGTTCAATCACTCCACTTGTATGTCATTTCGATTACTGCAACGCGAAAGCTGTTATAACTGTATATCATATTACTCAACCATATACTGTTATTCTTTTAAGGTAATTATCCACCCACGTTAATTCACCTATAGATAACTCGTCACGTTTCGTGTGTGTACGGAGAAAATTAAGCATTTGGTTCGTGTATGTTGTGGCACAGTAATGTCTCAAAAATGTTTGTTTGAAATACAAAAGCTGTTTCTACTGCCTTCGAATGTTACAAAATTATATCTAAATAAAAATTAGACTTTGTACATTACTTAGAATTAAAAACTTTGTGATTTGTATCCGTTTCAAGCACCTTGAACAGAGAGTGATTAAGGGCAAGCGCTCGGGCCCCAAACAAAAAGAGGGCCCCAAATTATCTTCAAAGTTTAAAAATATGCAAGTTTTGATTTTAATTAAAAATAAGTGATAAACTAATTTTATGAAAAATAATATTAATTATAATTATTATTATTCTATTATAATATCAAAGCTCGAGCATTATACACACACCTTTTTTTTTTAGATAAACGGTATAGTCTCGGGTAATTATTCAGAATGTGGACTATCATTTGAATCATTTGAATGTGGACTATCTAGTGGTGCATGCTGATCGCAAGGAAGCCATAGAGCTGATTTTAATTCAGAACAGATAAAGAAAATAGCTTCCTAAGCAGAGTGAAATGAACATATATCCCTTTTTAAATAAGTACTTTGATATAAACATTCGGAAAATAAATTAAAAAAAATATTGTGGAATATGTTATTTGAAAAATATGTGTGGGTCTTTCAACTTTTAGTTTACGGAAGCCACACTTGACTTATATCAGAAGGTTTTACTTTTTTGCTTAAACATCATTAATTTCATTAAAAGATGAAGTGAACAGCAACTAACAACTTTTAATAAAGCTCAACAAACAAAATATTAGAACAAAGATTATCGGGATATAAAGTTATAAAGTTCCAGGTGCAAGAGCCGTCACAGTACGGTCGGGCATTATGCACTCAGCTATACGCTAGCGCTAAACTAGGGAACAGACAAAATTATGCTGCTGCGAGTACTGCACGTGCAAGCTTCTTATATTCTGCACAGTATTTGCATACTGGCTGCACAGCAGTACAAGTGAGGTGGCGCTCGACTCCAGTCTCGTGAACCATAGACACTGAAAGGCACCTGGAGCATTGCTAGAGTTGATTCCGACGTTAATTCTCGGAACAGTTCAGTTGGTGCACAAACACTGGTGGCGAATGAAGGTCAGACGCAACTTATGTAATGAACATTTAAAAAAAAATAATTAGATTTTGAGATTTTGTGAAAAATTCATTCAAAATGTTGAAATATTTCTCTTTTTTGTATAAACCATTCAAACGAATGAAATAAAATTTAGGGTAGTCTCGGGTGGTCACTTTAGGCGTCGAAGTATTTCAATTTTTTTTTTTTTTTTTAGATTTCGAGATTTTGTAAAATTTAAGTCCATGTTTATTGCATTCCTGAGAAATGGCAATGGAATAGAATGAAATTTGAAATTATGTTAAATGGCAAGTTAATTTAAACTATAGATGCCAAATTTTTTTTTAATATTTCATAGATTTTGAGATTTTGCCAAATTTATATGAATATTTCCTTTCGTATTCCTCAAAAATGAAATAGAATGAAATTTAGCAACATGATCGTCAACGACAAAAACAATAAATGTCGAAAATTATTTAAAATTTTGAATTTAAACCTTTTTTAAAAAATTATTTGCTATTTTAGATTTTGTGAAAATTGTGCAGAATTTTCCTGAAGCATAGTGGTAAAATATTTACGGTGAATCAGACAAAATTTTGTTGCAGGTTAGGAGTGACCTCTTGAATTGAAATCTCCTTAACCCTAAATGAAACTTTAATATTGAAAATTTAAAAAAACATCTCCATTGTCAATTGTACTCGTCACTTTGTTACTCTGTAACCTGCAATCTTTTAACAAATAAACACAAGTTATAATCTTGCTTTTTACTCAACAATGCTGTCGGAAATTAAGTAATTCTGGAAATTTGCATTACATACTAACCCGACGACGATGGGTACTTCATATAGTATAGTGTTATGTCTTCAAAGAAAATAATAATATTTTAATGAATACATCTACTATCTTCACACAGTCGATGGGATTCCGATGCGATGCTTACACAATTCACTGCACTCAGTTATTTCCTAACAGAGCTCGATCTAGAGATCGCTTGCTGATCGAACGTATCGGATGCGAACACTGTTTCTTTTCGCTGTGTACTAGCCACTATTTAAATACCGTGAGTATATGTATTCTGTTTATATTTTTGAGAACAACAATTACAAAAAGAATTCTTTAGGACATATGGCTAGACCATTTCTTGGTTAAGTAGTATCTTTTTTTCCATGACATCCCAGCAAACACAGCCCTATCGGATAAGTTTTGGGCCGACATCGGCATGCCGACGCAGAATGTGCCGGGGCGATATCGCTCAGCCGGTGCCGAAAACGACAAATTTGCGTCCGCCTGGGCGTGTGTCGGGCCGAAAGGATGGGGTGGTTTTGGATAGGTGTCGGCAAAAACGACAACGGTGTCGGCCCAGCCCTATGCCATCTTTGAACCAAAGCCATAACGTTTTTGGTGCGGTATCGGCAACGACAAAATATCGAAAACCGGCCAGCACCTTACATATTTACAAAATACCGCAATTAGTTTCATAATTAGTTCTCTGGGACAGTAAACAGCCCATTACAGTAATAATAATTATTATTAATATATAAATAACTTTCCACCACTGAGACTAATTTTGTTAAAAATACTTAGCTAAATCAATAAAATTATTTGTTTTTTAAAAATGTTTGATTAAATTAAAAGCTTTTTCTGAAACTAAGGGTATTATTTGAAGAATAAACCAATATTTGTTGAATCACCAACTAATTTCGGGTAATTTCACAAAAAGCTTTCCTTTTTAATTTCATCATCCATTTTCCTGAAAGCATATAAATATTTTTTGATTTGACTAAGTATTTTTAACAAAATTAGTCCCAGTGGTGTAGTCATTCATATAATAATAATAATAATAATCATTACTTTTAATGGGTTGATTGATGCGGTAGAGAACTAATTATATAATTAATTATTAATAAACCCATGTTTATTATGAGAAAAGCACTTATTTCGTGTAAATATTTTATTTTATATTACTGAACTTTTATTTGAGCAGTTCCTCTTACCCACGAAAAAAAAAAATGTACATTATTTGTTATTAAAAAGAAATATAAACTTCAAGCAAAGATCTATTTTCATATTTATGTACTTTTATATTTCATTGTATAATCTTCTTTCTAAAGAAGAAAATAGCTTTTTGTAACAATTTTTCCCCTGTTGAATACAGACTTGCTAAGTTTCCAAAATTGAAAAACCTCCTATTTTTTCTAAGTCAAAAAGCTTGAGATTTTTTATGCAGATATTTTCCGATTAAAATGCACATATATATTGAATGCAGATACAATTTGTGTCTTTTCTTAAGTGAGATTAATGTCAGTATAAACAGCACTGTTTTATTCCTTATTTTTATGATCTAAATAAATTTCAAAATTAAAAAAAAAAATCTGAAAATAAAGATCCTTAAAAACAGATACAAGAAACTATCTATAACTAAAAAATGTAATACAATAAACGTTGAAAATTGGAGCTAGCACAATGTACAATAAATAAATAAAGAAATAAATTGTTTAACCCCATGTACCTTATAAAGAAAAACAAAATAATTTTTAATGCAATAGTTAGATAAATATTTCACTTACTGTTGTTGGAGCTTACCGTTGTTACCAAGTTATATGGGGCTAACCAAAAAGATTAAAACAATGTTAAAGAACTTAATTATTCATTTAACAATTGTCTTAATCCAATTAGTCTTATATTTTTACTTGTCTCTTTACTTTTTAATCCGAACAACACGAAAGATAGGAAACTGGAGTCTTCCTTTACCTCACACTCTCTCAATACTCTCATCTCATCATATCCAAACATAATAAACAACTAACAAAACAACACTGACAGTAAGCGCTATCAGCATTGTTATCCGCCGCTGTTAAATAGTTCGTATCCTATGAATAGCTTGGGGAAGAAAACTAAGATACTTTTCAACTGTTAAGGTCTGAAATAAAGTTTATATTTCATGTTCGGGTTACTTGAGTGAAATAATTAAAAGAATTTAGAAATTAAGTGTGAAAAAAAAAATTATAAGTAAAGCTTCCATACCATGCCAAACTTAAGTATTGGCGAGAATGTACTCTGTTGATTTCTTGTAACCCCGTGTTTCACGGTTTCACACGCATGGCGTAAGGGGGTAGGGTCGTGGGGTCACAAAATCTTTCTTTTCCCCAAGCTGGGCCAAAAAGAAAAACCTGTCCACCACGATTCCAGTCGGCTGTACTCTTTTTAAATGCTTTCTGAATATTTTAGGGCTTATTTTATTTATTTAAAACGTTTATTTATTTATTTTAATTTTAATGCAATACAAAATATTTTATGCAAAAAAGGTATTTGTTGAAAAAAAGTAAATAGTACTTTCCCCCATATATATATATATATATATATATATATATATATATATATATATTGCTTTATTTTATTCATATATGAGGTTCAATATTTGATAAGTTATCCTTCTAATTATTTATATATCGTCATTCTTGCGTATTTCAGCATGTTTTTTTTAATCTTAAAAGTGTAATAAGTTATAAGCCTATTATAAAGAAGGGAAAGGGAGCTTTATAAGATATAAATTTATCTTATAAAACTGTAAAAAATTAATCAAGTAACTTTTACATTATAGTATAAATAACTTTTTCAAATTTCATGACAGTTGATAACGACTAAAGTGTGAATTTCTAGGGTTCCGGCCTACCGCGCGGCTGTTTTCTCCAGATGTAACGTGAATTTGGGTTAAAACCCCTTACAAAGTCCTCCGCCCAAGGCATGCCTTAAATAAGCAGGCAGCTCTCGTGTAGATCTGTCTTAACAACAAAACCTAAATAATTTTCGTGACAATTTACAGTGAAAGTAAAAAGTTTAATATTTTTAATATTAAATAAAAATCATAATCACTTCCAATCCCTATTACTGTCTGAGCGTGTCCAAAAACCCTGACCTACGGTTTTCTTCTTTAAATATTGATCATAGACATTTAGAATAAATTACAATGTCACTTTATGGTATCGAATAAAATTTTCATGAGAATTAGAAATGAAAATTTGTTTAAAAACATTACAATTACACTAGCATTTAATTTAGAGGTTTTTTTAATGCCTCATTAATAGCATAATTTAATTTTTTTAAAAAGCATCTTCAAAATAACAGCACTAATGTTTAAAATGAATATTTTCAAAAACAAAAATATTTATATATAAATATAAAGTCGTGACCAAAATTGTGGACACTTTAGGAAATTTTTAGGTTTTTTAAATTTGTATGCTAATAGGATGTGTTAAGTTTCGCAAAATCAAATTCATACAGCATTTTAAAGAGAATTTATAACTAATTTCAATGCACAAAACTAAATTTAAATATGTTCACTAGAGTAAAAGTTATAGTTACTTTAATCTGAAAAACAAATACAGTGATGAAGTGAATTGTAATTTCTAACTTTCCAAGTCAATCCCTGTTACTTTTCTGAGCTTGAATAATCTCTCGTCAGCTCAATAAAACATCGATGCGAAGCTGTAATAAAAAATTAAGACTACCCTACGAACTGCTGATAACTCACTGCAATCTTCAATATCTAATGCATCTCGATAATTATCTCTGTTTAACTTCTTTTGTACTACAAATATTTTAATTTTGTTTTTTTGAATTGAAATCGCTATTAAATTATCTCTAAAGTGATGTAAAAGAGTTAGCATTTTGTGGAACATAACATTTTTTTATACGCATACGAACTTAGAAAAAAAAAGTTTCTAGAAATGTCCACAATTTTGGCCACCACTGTATACTTATAAATTATTCATTATTCTAATAATTATTATTTAAGACCTAAAAGCTAACAAGATAAATTGCTATGAATCAGAATAAAATCTTGCACTTATAAAAATAAACCAGTAATAATAAGCCGTAGTTGGTTAGAAATCAATTGTCCAGTGCGCCAAATTTAGTCCAGAACCGACAAACAGTCTTGGCGCCCATAGCGAATGAGCATACTTACAAACTGACAAATAAACAAACAAAAAAAAACTTTTTATTTTAATTATTTAGATTATGGCATTTGGTTGGTAACTAATAAAAACAGACTTTACTTAATATTAATTTGAGGTAAATACAGGACAGTGATAGGGAATTGGACTATTGATCTAAGAAAAACATGTAGATCAATGTACCCGTTAAATCTGTTGGGCCGATTCTAGATCATCAATTCTGGTTCTTGTTCAACACAGCAAACAAATAAAATAATTGGCAAATTATAAAGACTTTAATGAATTAAGTTATGTAACGAGTTTAAGTATTTCTTTAATTAATTATTTTCAAGGTGAAGTGCTTGTTTGTTTAAAAATGAAAAAGAAATTATGTTGATGCCTAAATCTACAACAGAACATATATTATAGGCATGAATCATTTTACACTGTAAAATTCCGTTGTATTTTGATACAAATAGAAGTAATTATAACAAAACTATAGTTCAGAAGAGTTTTTTTAACTTTATTTATTCATTTATTTGTGTGTGTGTGGGGGGGGGGGTCTTGCAAAAACGGATAAAAAGTATGGTTATTTATCTGGAAGCACTTAAAAGGCTGTCAGATAAATGAAATGAAATGGTTAAGATATTTTAAAAACATTTAAAGTGATACACATCGCTAAAAATAAAATAATTTTCAGATTTAATTTTACAGCTAAGCCGAAGTACCTTTTAGAAAAAGTAAAAATGCATTTAAAAGATTAGATTTTTTTAATCAAAATTTTTTTAATTTGTCTTGTTACTGGTGAAAATGAATAAAACATGAATGTGACACAATTTACGAAAGGTGATTTAAGACATTAAAAACTGACCGGGGATAAAAACTAATCTAAAAAAAAAAGAGTAGTTCTATTATCTTTTTTATTTTTAAGTTCATAAATACTTTAAAATCCAAACACATTATATTTATTATAAAATAAAATTTATTACTCTATTTATAGTAAAAAAAAAATTGTTTTTAATCAAATGTATTATCTTTCAAGTTTTGTGCGTGTGTGTGTGTGTTGAGGGGGGGGGGGATGGGATGTAGACTCTCGAAATATATACTTGCGCATTAATATACAAGAAAGACTATGAAGTTAAGGGTAGGGCCTAGTTCAGATTTGGAAGAGGGCAGCATGCTCAATGAATTCGATGTGATTTATCTTTCCGGTTTTTATACCTTGATATTTTTTAATTGATGACCTATGCTACCAAAAATAATTTTGATGGAGTATTCTTGTCGCCCCTAAAAATTTCTGGGTGTCCTAGACCGTGGCCTAGTTTTCCGGTGTCGTTTGTTTCGCTCAACGGTCTAACCTATTAGGTGTCTCAATAATAAAGTGACCAGTATATCGAGCCTTAGTAGCGCCGAATGACTGATGGTCAAGTGCGTCATTAGAAAAAAAAAATATTTTTAACTCGACTGTTTATGCTAACCATACCTTCGTTCCTGTTGTGCACGAGTATTTTCCAATACCGTATTGGTCATTAATCTCAGCGATAGCAAAAAATCCAGTACATTTACTTTTTGGCTGTGCGGAATCTGCTTGAAGAATTGTAATGAAAATTAATTTTGAAAATGTTTAACTAATTTGATCAAAAGCAGTTAAGAGCATTCAGAAAGACCGAGGCCTTAGCCATTATTTTCTTTTGGGTGGGGGCAACATACACGCCAATTATCATATTGATTTGTTTGTTTGGAAGAATACGGCCACCGGTAGGGGGGATGCCCACCGTGGAAGTCTTTCTAAGGTGTCCTAACCCTTACTTACGCTAAGTTTTGGAGGAAACCACGGGAAACTCCGAACGGTTAGGTCATGGAAATAACCTGGTTTTGAACAGGCATCTTCCATCTCCCAGTTCAGAGTGCTATGCGCTCGGCCCGCTGCGCGGACGATTATCATGTTGGAAAGAATAAAAAAGAAGGAAGACAAACGTCATACAAAAAGGCATAGAGGGTCAAGTTCCACCTTGCCCTATGCTACCAACGTTCGGGCTCGTAGCCAAGAGGTGCGTTAAGGGACGGTACTACTTGAAAAAATCCCCACCCCAAGGATAAATTTTACACTTCTTCCAAATTTGAAAAATAGACAGAAAAGGTGATTTGAAAAAATTAAAATGTTGAAATAAAAAGCCCTTTTGAAGAAATTAAATGTTTTTTTAAAAAGTTTTTAAATCTTGATAATCCCATTGGGGATTTCGCTTAAAAATCCCATTGGGATTTAATCTTAGCCGAGTAGATAAGACACTGAACATGATAGACAGCTGAAAGTCCAAGGTTCGGGCCCATCTCGCGGCTGTCGATCTACAGTCTGGAGTTTTGGTAGGTTTTCTCCAGATGTAACGTGAATACGCATTAGAACCCCTGAGAAAGTCTTCTTACTAAGACACCCCCCGATACTTGGCAGATCGTCCTAGTGTAGCATTGCCATAATTAAAACCAAACAGAAACATTTTGCTTTTTCGTGTATGGAAACAGGAAATGGCTAAAATATGCTTCAGCCCACTCCAAACCGTTTTTTTTTTTTTTTTTTTTTAAATGTGCGATATACGTGAAGTAAAAAGGTCCGAAAGATTTTGCTTTTTCGCGTATGCATTGTTATTTTTGCAATCTAGCTACTGCGTGACATACGTAACCAGTAACGAATATGCCTGCTTCACTTGACGTCATTAAGCTGTTAATTTGGATTTTTGCACGCGTGTTATTGTTATTACGCTAATGGTTACATCTAGTTGTTGCCGCTCCCAGCATAAAAATATCGTCAATTTTGGTACCGCATACATTAACGTATTATATAAGGAGATACTAAATATAAAAAAATAGTATCTCTAAATAAAATATTAAAATTGAATTATTTCGATGTCCACATAAGTATGGCAACAATTGTTTATTTACTTTGTTTTAATTCTTTTCAGAAGAAATATTAATTTTTATTTGAACATCTTACAACTATTATACTTCTTACAACTACTATTTATAAATATGTAGCATGTAATTATAAAAGGATTTTAAAACAAAACTGGTTTAAAACAAAAAAAACCGATTTAAACCAAAAAACCTTTTTTTATTTTTATTTTAACGGGTTTTTATCCAACCCTGGGTGGGAATGACGGACGGGATAATAAAGTACCACAAAACCATTTTGGGGACGCATCTTGTCTAAGTGTCTTCCTCGTACAGAGAATTTTTTTTTTTAAGTTGACTTCAAGAAGGCATTTTTTACTTATCCTTACAAAGTAGCAAAGCCAAAGTAGCTTTTAACAATATCTCTGCAAAGTCTTTTAACCGAGATATTGTTAAAAATCTCATCCTATCCTAGAGAACTTTGTTGATCGGTTTGCCAACGAACAGCAGCAAATGGCCTAGATTGTTGCTAGAGTAAATCATATTTCTAATATTTAAAATATATATATACATTATATTTCGTCTTTTCGCACGAGCTGAAAGAACGAATTGCGCTTCCTTCCGAGTCCGTGCTTCCGTGAAAACAAATGGTCAAGGCAGGACTGGTTCCGCAGGTCATTTCAAGGGCGAGAGGGAGATGCTTTCAACTTTTTCTGTTTCTCCTTGAGGGGGGGGGTGTAGTAAAGGCATTACTACACCTACAACCCCCCCCCTCAGGCTCAGGGGCAGGCAGGGGCTATGGACATAGAAATAACACTGGTGGCTATTGAGCTGAGAGAGAATTGTATCACTCCGCTTATTTTATCCCTTGCTGACGTTTAAGTATTTGGCGTGAAATATTTGAAGTGACCCCATATTTGGCTATTAATGACAAGTGAATGAATTCGAGTTTTTGTTAATCTGAGATATTCTTTAAATCTGAGTAAAAATTTGAAAGTGAAATATGACTATATATCTGACTGACCGAGGAAAATTTGATTAACACATATTATTTATTAGTGTACATTAATTTGCGTATTTTAAAGAACTACACATGCGCCTTTTATTACCGTGTTTACACGTGTAATAGTTGCACCCCCGTTTTGAAGCAGAAAAAAATAGTTTTAGAGTGATCAATATTATGTAGTAGATCTTTTTTTGGGGGGGCAGCTACCCTACAGCACAGACACCACAAAAAGCACAGGTTCTAATTATCCTGATTTATGAACCTTCATTTAATCGGGAGGCTTCATTTCTGCCAGCAACTATCTATTATATAGAAAAGTTCCTTAACTATAAATTGTGCTGATATTTTTAATTTTTTATTGCAATACAAATGAAACTATCTTTTTCCTACAATTTTAATCCAATTTAATTTCAGAAAGTTCTATTGTGTAAGTCAGACTAGGATGTCGGTGTCCTGAGCGGAGGAATTCTTAAAGGGCTCTAACGTTTATTCCTAAATATAAAACAATTAATAAACAGTAAAATTGGGGTTGAACATTAGTTATAATGATTTATTCCCTAATTTTATGAAAATCAATCACATTTCCTTCATTTTATGAATATTAGATAATGTTTTGAATGTATAAAAAAAAAATATCAAATTTCCCCAATTTATGTTCTAGAATTGGGGATACAACGATGATTTATCCTCAATTATATGTTCAAAAATCTGGTTACCTTATCGAACGCAAATTCGCATTCATTTGGGGGAAATCACCCAAAATTTAAACTGTAGATTGATAGATACGCGGTAGACCAGAACCTTGGACCTTCACACTTCAACCATGTTCGGTGTCTTATCCTCTCGGCCATGGTGGGAACCATTTGTGAACCTCTAAAATGCAATGTTTTATGTTCTGCTTTGCAGGTATTTTATTTTTATTTATTTAGTTTTTAACTTTTTTTTATTGGAAGTACTTAAGAACAACTATTACTTTGTATAAAATGAAATTTATAGTCATATGATTTTAGTTAGAAATATGAATAACTAGATAGAAACTGCCCCCTTTGAGGGTTGAGGGGGGGGGCGGCGTTAGAAACCCCTTCAATACTAAATTATAAAAAGCAAAGTCGGTAAATTAACCAGATAGAATGATTTTTTTCTTTATTTGTCTGTGAAGGGGGCACTTCAATCCTACGGGCTCAAAACATGTAAGTATCGAAACCATAAATTAAAAAGTATTACTTTAACAACATATATGTGCTGCTTGCTGGTTCTATACCGTTCAGTTTAGAAATTACACTTCTGCACCGATGTCGGTTATGCAGTACATCGCCGAAATCGCATGTTAACCCTAAAAGACTTGCCGCAATCGGACCGTTGCACGCCCGAAATCACCTTTCTTTTGCCTACGCCAACGCATTTTGCCGACACAGAACCCACACCGCTCCAATTACCATCTTGCCAATGCCGACATCGAAACGGTACTGCCGATGTCGGCCCATCCCTTACCCGATACGGCTGTGTTTGCTGGGTATCCCAAATGGGAATGCCAGGTCCGAACTTTAATCAAGATGCATGTTGGTATAATTAATATATATTAAAATTGAAAACGATAATTGTCTTACCGCTACACCACCTGCTCCTGGGGGGGAGAGCATGAAGTACATCACGGCAAAAATATACATCCAATGTGAGACATTTTACCCTTTATTTTTCATAACAGGCACAAGAAATTTACCATCACACCAATTTTTAAGTAGAGACCCTCGAGATTACTTATTCTCAGTTGACCTCAGTATTTCTATATATATATCACAATTTATAATCAAAAACATCACGAAGCTAAAAATTCCTTCTCAAAACCGAAGTGCACACCTCTCTCATATTGAAAAATCCCGCTCCGACACAACATAAAAAAAAACGCCGAAAGGCAACCAGAAACGATGCAGACATCGCCCTTTTGGCGACGAAACCACACGTGCAAAATATTTTTGTTTTTATCACACGGTTTTAAGAAAAATTCCGGATAAATTATTTAAAAAATATATACTGAGGAGATTTCCTCAGGATATACTCCCCTTCGCTACACAACAAAAAACTGAGATCAAGTTCCCAAGGTCTCTAGAACAAAGTCTGGCACATAAATTCAATGAATAATGAAATTTTCACTGAAATGTTTCACTGAAACACATTATGTAAACTTCACACAAAACAAAAGGAGCACCTTACCCTTACAAGTTTGCACATCATAACTCCCTCATTCTTACAGAAGACATGATTTTCTAAAGTACCCATCACACAAAGATACAAAAAGTTCTTGGTTATGTAAAAAAATATGATAAGTACACAATGTGTAGTTGGCCAACTACACAAAAGGAAAAAAAAGTATATTTGCATAAAGTTTCATTCACAACCGAAAAATATTTCCTCCCCCCCTTTTTTTTTTATCTGACTGCAACCAAAAATCCAAAATCTCATGATAAAATATATACCTTGTGAATGCACTCAAAATGTAAAACACCAAGAAAAATTATACATTGAAGGGAAAAAAATGTTCACACATAAGCATAGCACTCATTGTTGATATACCAAAATACTATTATATTGTTGCGGAATTACTCTGCTACTCCTGGGGTTCGTCGTTCTAAAGTCCAGTGGTGTAAAAAGTTCAAGTAAATCGTCACTTGTCAGGATGGAACACAAACTTTATTTCTTCTAGAACTTCGTAGAACAATCAGCTGCACACAATTCACAAGCACAATCTAGCAGTAACGTGCTTTTAACAATCCGCTTGGATCAGAAGCTCTCACAAATGCTGTATTTCTCACACAAAATAAGTCACTTTTACAGGCAAAAATTCCGTGGAAATATTCAAGGGATATAGTACACTATCCCTTAAGACACAGCAATGAAGAATTTACACACAGCACGTTAAAAACAGCTTCACAAAGCAAGCTAAAACACAACTTCTATAGCACTATCAGTTCACACAAAACAAGCGTACTCAGAGCTCTTCGCACATTGAATGTTCAACTCGCAACTGACACTTCGGGGTGATGCGCGCTTCTATATATAGCCGACTCAGGAGGTACAAGAGGTTTCCCGAAAAGTCAATTTCTCGAGGGTTCTACATAAAGCGTGAATTTTGATTACGTCATAGAAGAGAAATGTTAGGTTATTATGCGTTTTTAATGCAGGAAAAACAACTTCCAGGCCCCATTGGGAAAATCGCGCCAAATGACCAAAAAGTCGCCAAGCTTGGCGACTGTTGGCGAAATATCGCCAAATTTGGCGCCAAAAATAAGTCCTCAAAAGTGAAGAGATCTAAGCTCTGGGACTAATATTTCTCGAGATTTCTAGAAGCCCATAGAAAAACATATGGGAAAGCGAAACCTCCGTATCTCCGGTTCTAATTGGCCGATTTTGATGCAACAAAAAGCAAAATTTATCTATTTGAAGCGTAGAATACGAATTTTAAACCATTTTAAGCCCCAGAGCAGCGGGTTGCCCCGAAAATTCGTAACATTGCCTTCCTAAGGACTGCACGTCCCGGGCAGTACAATCCCTAGTTAGGAGGTCACACAGGTACCTACACTGTATAACACTTAACAAGATCTTAAGAACAAAATTCAAGCAAGTAATCAATAGCACAATAAGCAAATACACATTAATAAATAAATAATCATCATAATAAATAATTACACTGTAATAAAGAATCAATGTAATAACAAATACACATTAATAAAATCCAATATATTACAAATATGTACACTAAACATGGCGTAAGTGGTGAGAGAAAAAAAAGAGTTGAAGAAAGAGGAAGAGAAGAGAAAGACAGGAAAGGAATGAGAGATGAAAGAAAAGAGGAAGTACGCCATAGTGACCATAGTCTGAGCTAATTACAACCGCGGTAGATGGCTAGCCGATCGTAATGTACAACTCTTGGCTTCGAGTTTGGTGACTTACGAATCCGTACGATGACGTCATTCAGCCGGTTTAGGACTGTGTAAGGACCGTCCCACGGCGATTGCAGCTTGGGAGACAGGCCTTTCCGTCGAGTAGGATTCCATAGCCAAACTTTGTCACCTGCGTTGAACTCGTGTCCCGTAGCCTTCGTGTCGTAGCGAGTCTTCATCTTTTCCGTGTTCAGATTGATCCGCTCCCGAGCAAAATGATGTACATCTTCAAACCGTGCCCGAAGGTTTTCCACGTACTCCTCTGGCGATGAAGGCGCATCTGGAGGGCGGCCGAACACTAGATCGGCGGGAAGACGAAGATCTCTGCCGAACAGCATCTGGGAAGGTGTGAAGCCGGTAGTCTCATGGACGGCACTCCTATAGGCCAGCAGGAACAGGGGGAGTTTCTTGTCCCAGTCCTCTTGATTCCTAGATACCAGGAGCGAGAGGTTGTTCAAAATTGTACGATTGAACCTCTCCACCATGCCGTCGGATTGTGGGTGTAAAGGCGTAGTCTGGGTTTTGTCCATTCCGAGAAGTTGGCATAGTCCCTTAAAGACTGCAGAGGTAAAGTTCGTTCCTTGGTCGGAATGAAGTTGCAGAGGGGTTCCATATCTGGAAATCCATTCTTGCACCAGTACCTCTGCTACGGTCGTAGCTTCTTGATCGGGAATAGGAAACGCTTCGGGCCATTTAGAGAAGTAGTCAATGACAACTAGGATGTATTTGTTGCCATCCGAAGTTCGCGGAAGAGGTCCCAGGATGTCGAGGGCAATCCTCTCAAAAGGCGCTCCTACATTATAACGGTGTAGTCTTCCACGGCTTCGTTTCTTCGGGCCTTTGCGGGCGGCACAGGCGTCACAAGCTTGACACCACTTTTCGACGTCGCCTCGAGCCCTAACCCAGTAGAAGCGCTCGCGAACTTTCTGCAGGGTCTTCATTACGCCAAAATGGCCCCCAGTTAAGCCATTATGAAGTTCTTCTAGAACCTTCGGAATCCTCGAGCGAGGGAGTACCAACTGCCATCGGAGCATCTTGCCGTCGTCCGACTCCCATTTACGATACAGGACTCCATTTCTCAGGCGAAGCGAATCCCATAAAGCCCAGTACTGTTTTGTTGCCGGACTGTAAGATGATATTTCTTGCCAACTGGGCTTAGCGCTGGATTTTTCCATAAATTCCACAATAGGTTTGATGTCGCTGTCTGTTAATTGGTCCGCCCGAACATTTTCGTCACTCCAGGGATCTTGAGATGATGCCGATGATGTAACTTGGCGGACAGCGGGATGTTTCAGATGGTAATTTTTCTCTGCCCTGGAGCAATAGCGACAACTGTCTATGCAGGGCCTTCTCGACAAAGCATCTGCATTTCCATGAGATGACCCTTTCCGATGACGTATCTCGATGTCATATTCTTGTAGTCGCTGTATCCACCTGGCTATTTGGCCCTCCGGATTCTTGAAATTTAGAAGCCAGGTTAAAGAGGCATGGTCCGTTCGGAGCAGGAACTTTCGGCCGTACAGGTAATGATGGAAGTGCTCCACGGCTTTAATGATAGCAAGAAGTTCCTTTCTCGTAACACAATAGTTACGTTCTGCCTTTGAAAGGCATTTGCTCCAGTAAGCAATGACGTGTTCTTGGCCATCTATCTCCTGGGACAAAACTGCTCCAACACTCTCCTTACTTGCGTCTGTGTCCAGGATAAATGGCTTGTCAGAGTGAGGATACGACAAGATCGGCGAAGATGTTAAAGCCGTCTTCAGTTCGTTGAATGCGTCCTCACATTCCTCAGTCCATAGAAATTTCTGTCCAGTCTCGGTCAATTTGTGAAGAGGTCTTGCATTTTGAGAAAAGCCCTTCACGAATTTTCGATAGTAAGTACACAGACCGAGAAAACTTCTTAAGTCGTGGATATTCTCGGGACGACTCCAGTTCTGGACTGCGGACGTCTTTTCGGGATCGGTTCGGACTCCGTGGGCGGATATTATGTGCCCGAGGTAACGTACTTCCCGACGAAACAAATTGCACTTCGATGGACTTAGTTTCAAGTTTGCCTCTTTTAATTTCTGCAGTACCTTTCGAATGTTCTCGAGATGCTCTTCGAAAGTCCTTCCGACGATGATGATATCGTCCAAATAAACGAGACATGCTTCGTAGGAAAGTCCTCTCAACACTGTCTCCATTAGACGCTCGAATGTAGCCGGTGCGTTGCAGAGTCCAAAAGGCATAACTTTGAACTGCCACAATCCTTGTCCCGTGGTGAACGCAGTCTTTTCACGGTCATCGGGATGAATTTCCACTTGCCAGAAGGGTAGAGGGTAGCTGTCTTTCTTGGTAATGTCATTCAGACGTCTGTAGTCAACACAGAACCGGGTGGAACCATCCTTCTTTCGGACCAAAACAATTGGCGAGGCCCAGGGACTAGTCGACGGCTCGATGACGTCATCACGCTGCATCTCCTCTAAAAGTCTGCTCACCTCTTCTTGCTTAGCAAACGGCAACCGCCTAGGATGTTGCTTGATGGGAGAGTGGCTGCCTGTATCTATCCTATGTTGAGTTAAGCTCGTACGGCCAAAGTCACCCGAAGTACGGGAGAAGAGGTCTCCAAATTCAGCTATTACTTTCTCCGCAGCGCTTCTCTGTTCTGC
Organism: Cheiracanthium punctorium; assembly: GCA_038373885.1. NCBI lineage: Eukaryota > Metazoa > Arthropoda > Arachnida > Araneae > Cheiracanthiidae > Cheiracanthium > Cheiracanthium punctorium. The sequence continues at coordinate 22,536 of JAWZYV010017177.1, forward strand.
CGTTAACTCCACGTCTTGTAATAATTCCTTCGTCAGGCACTCGGAAGATTTAGCTGTCGTTTGGTTGATGTTCTTATTAATGCAGGTAACAGGAGTGCATGTCGCCAACACTTCATTTTTCTTTATCACCTTCGACTTGTCCGTCACATTTACTACTCTAACTGGAATTTCTGTTCTCAACAAGTCCACAAGTGTTGCTCCCACAAGTACTCCTCTGATGGAATCACTATTGCTTGGGTGTTCGATTAATCCAAAACGGAATTTATTGCTTTCTTTTACTGTTCCAGAAATTATTGAATCAGTTCTGGGAGGTAGAGTGATATCAGTCTGGGCTATTATTTGCTGAACAGGCAAAACAGTTTCATTTCTAATATCGAACGCAGCTATTTCTTCTGAGTCTGAACGAAGCTCATTATTCTTAAAGTCCAAGTTAAATTTGTGCGATTTTAAAAAGTCGAGTCCGAGAATAAAAGAGTCTGTAATATTGGCGACATATACCACATGGTCGTATCTGGCATTCCCAAACGTGATTTCTACTTGCGCTTTTCCGCCCACTTCGATTTTGTCACCTGTCACAGTCTGGAGGGTCAGCGAGGGCGGAGTCCAGATAATCTTCAAATTTAATTTCTTGGCCAGATCCGTCCTTATGATGGTTACGTTCGCTCCAGTATCAATCACCATGTGGCATGGGGAACCATTAACATATCCCAGTACGAAGAGTCCATTACTGCCGCCATTCACTGATGAAATCTGCAAGACTTTCAAACGGGGCTTTTGAATATCCCTCAGCATCTGTTCCTGAAAGTCGTCTCTTTTCTGTCTTCCTTCATGGGCTTCTCTGGTGCATTGATAACTGCGATCTTTACGACGAGAGTTCTTTTGTGCGTCACAGTATTTTCGTAAATGCCCCTCGCTGTTGCACTTCCAACATTTTACTTTCTTTGGGCCATCTCTCGTTCTATCGGATCTTAATTTTCGCTCTATGAGATCTTCAATTCTCTTCAATCTGTTCTCGACGCTCTCTGTGTCTTTGTCAGCTTCCTCTTGGACCGTTACCGCTCTAACAGCATGCCGATCTTTTCTCACGGCCCGCTGGGCTGCCTCTAGCTTCATTGCGAACACCAGAGCAGACTTCAAATCCTGATAATCCTCCAACATGAGTGCCTTTTGGGTTTCTGGATCACGGATGGCTTCAATAAAATGACGCACCGCCATTTCCTCTCGGACATTATCAAGGTGGTCCATGTAGGCTAGATGACACAGCCTATCTATGTCCGAAGCCAGCTCTTGAAGGGTCTCGCCAGATCTCTGCATCCTTGACTTAAGTTGGATTCTACTATATTCTTTCTGGCACTTCTCTCCGAATTTCATCTCCAAGGCACTGGCAAGGGCGTCAAAATCTCCTATCTTCGTCGCTCCGATAGTTTGCAATACATTAATTGCATCTCCGCTAAGGGAAGCGGCCAGTTGATTAGCTTTCTCGGACTCGCTCCAACCATTGGCTCTGGCGACGATTGAAAATTGGGTCTTGTAAGCCTCCCAGGGAGTCTTTCCGTCATAAGGCGTTAGTTTCACTGCTGGGTGGCGTGACGACAGTCTGATGTTTTCCGGTAACTTTCCCAGCTTGACGAGAGAGTCCAATTTTTCTTCCATTTTAGCTTCACATTCTTCCCGTATTTTCGAAACTATATTTTCTTTCCAATCCAATTTGTCCCCGATTTTATTATTAAATTCTTCACGTAATTCTATCAAGTTTCTTGCTTGGCTTTCTTCTAGTATCGACATTCTCTTCTCCATATTTTCTTGATTTGTCTGTATTTTTTCCTCCAGTCCGGATTTCATTTCTTCCAGTCCGGCTTCTATTTTCCGCTCCAGTCCGGATTTCATCACGTCGTGTGCGGCTCTTAATTCTTCCAGTCCGGTCTTCACATCGTCGTGTGCGGCTCTTAACTCCTCCAGTCCGGTTTTCACTTCATTGTGCGCTGTCTTTAACTCGTCCAATCCGGATTTCATTTCGCCTTGTACAGCTTTTATCTCATCTTGTCCGGCTTTCATCTCATCTTGTCCGGCTTTCATCTCTTTTTTTATCTCATCTTGTCCGGATTTCATTTCCTGCATCATATTCATGAGCTTTTGAAGTTGTTCTTCCATTTTTTGTCTAGTCAAAACCATAAACTGGAAAATTAAAGTCTTTCTTTAGTATCCCGATTCTGACACCAAATGTTGCGGAATTACTCTTCTACTCCTGGGGTTCGTCGTTCTAAAGTCTTGTTGGTGTAAAAAGTTCAAGTAAAAAGTCACTTGTCAGGATGGAACACAAACTTTATTGCTTCTAGAACTTCGTAGAACAATCAGCTGTACACAATTCACAAGCACAATCTAGCAGTAACGTGCTTTTAACAATCCGCTTGGATCAGAAGCTCTCACAAATGCTGTATTTCTCTCACAAAATAAGTCACTTCCACAGGCAAAAATTCCGTGGAAATATTCAAGGGATAAAGTACACAATCCCTTAAGACACAGCAATGAAGAATTTACACACAGCACGTTAAAAACAGCTTCACAAAGCAAGCTAAAACACAACTTCCTCAAAAGTGAAGAGATCTAAGCTCTGGGACTAAATATTCTCGAAATTTCTAGAAGCCCATAGAAAAACATATGGGAAAGCGAAACCTCCGTATCTCCGGTTCTAATTGGCCGATTTTGATGCAACAAAAAGCAAAATTTATCTATTTGAAGCGTAGAATACGAATTTTAAACCATTTTAAGCCCCAGAGCAGCGGGTTGTCCCGAAAATTCGTAACAATATTGTAGTAAACAAATCAAGGTAATTCTTTGAGCTTGTAAACAGATGATTAAAAAGAACAGAGTAACTGAGCTTGTGGTTGATCAGGCCACAAGAGGAGAGAGAAGGAAAGAAGTGAAGAGAAATATTAATCAGACACACATGAAAGAAATTTTCTGCCAGCAGAAAAATTTTCACACCTGTCTTAATAATACAACATACTGTAAAGACCTGTAAGTAAAACCACCTTAATACTTTACTTCCATACAGCAAAATTTGCATATTAATATGAATATTAGTGTTATCAACATCTGAGAAAAATCAATATACCGAATACAAAATGTCATAATCAAAATAGAAACATAATAAAGATACAAACATCATAATTAAAATAATAAGTTGTCACGTTATACACAATAGAAAAACATTTTATATCAACACTTGAGAAATAATATATATATGTAAAAGAAGTATAGATGTATGATGGCTAGAAAAAAGTTTATCTGTCTGTTTAAAGTTCAGTGCATATAATATCAAAGTGTGAGAAAAATTTGAACGACAGCATAAAGGTAAAAAGTTATCAGAGTTCTATTCAGAAAAGTAATAGTTCAAATTAATGACGAGGGCGCAGGTTGTATCGACTGCTACCCTTTAACCCTTTAACGCGCAGTGATCCCACTCTGGGAACACCCAACTCTGACGTTTTGACTGTTGCCAGTCGCGAAGAATAGATTGGATTTCTATAAAAATAGTTGCGGGTGACATAGCTCCACGAGAATCCTTTACTTTTTAGCACGTCGTTTCCCGTAAAAAATTGTCACGATTCTTTTTAACAGCACTGACATCTGCTGAAAAATGGAAGAATGCGAGAACAGCTCGATAGATTGCCCAATGCTGAAAAAAGGGCAGCCGTTGCCATCGCTCGACTTAACTACCAGCAAGATGGCGGACGATCGAAACGTTCATCGCGTGCCACAGATCTAGAGACCCTTTTTTGACGACAGCTGGATGTGCGCGCGCACAGCCAGCTGTCGTCAAAAAAGGGTCTCTAGATCTGTGGCACGCGATGAACGTTTCGATCGTCCGCCATCTTGCTCGTAGTTAAGTCGAGCGATGGCAACGGCTGCCCTTTTTTCAGCATTGGGAAAGGGTTGCGCCTCAAAGGGTTAATCGATGTTTGGGAGTTATTGGCACATCAGGGACAGGAGGAACAACACCACACACAGGAGTCGAGGGTGCAGTGGTCACCTTGGTGAAAGCAGGAGAGCCGCTGGTATTTGGAACAGGGTCTGCCATCCCTGTGAGGCCAGGTGGAGGAGATGATGCCATAACTGGCGGAGAACTGGCGGAGAAGTTCTGTGCGAGAGGGTATGGACCTCCTCTCAGAAACATTTGTTGCGGAGGCTGTAGACAGGGTCGGAAAAGGAGACCGAGAGGATATGAGCCTCCTCTCACCCAGTGGGGAATCTGCAGAAGGTGTTACAGGACGATTTCTTGGAGAGGTAGAGGGTATCCTCCGGGTAAAAGTTGAAGAACGTGCTTCATCACCTGAAATCTCATTAGAAAGGTTGGGAGCATGCCAGGGAGTCTCGTCATCCTTCCCATGACCGTAGACGATTACCTCCTGATTGACATCATCCTCGGATGGAGCAACAGGGATATGGTGCAACAGGCTAGGAAGGGCCTCTGGCGTTGGAGTTTGATTTCCCACACCTGGAGCATTTCCTACAGGAAAAGGGTAGACACTCTGCTGGAAAGAGACTGGATTATTTTTTTTGTAATTTGATGATGAGAACCGTAAGTTCCCGCGGTAGACTCAATGAGTCTATCTGGTCTGGGCTTAGATAGAACAATCCTGTTAGTGTGTACAACAAACTTTCTATAATTGGGGTTTCCATCCCTTTGTACTAGATAATTAACTGGGCCTAATTTTTTTATGATTTTAAATGGACCGTCCAATTTTTGTTTGAAAGCAGCTGGTGTTTTGATGTACACCCTATCACCACTGTTGAACATCCTGAGCTTTTTGCTTGAATTCTGACGTGCCTTGTTGAGCTCTTGGGAAACCTTCAGATTGTTGAAGACCAAGCGATATATGCTTTCTATGGCCTCTAGAATTTGGAACATCTTGTAATCAGAGGTATTATTCTTTGGGGTTTGAGTCAGGTCCAGGGTGTCAGTGAACAAAGAAAGGTCACGGGCAAAATGAATGTTGTTAGGTGAAAATCCTGTTGCTGGATGTTTTGAAGCATTATAAATTGCTTTGTGTAGATCAATGGCATGAAGAAAAGAATGGCCTTCAAACTGCAGAGCATTGATAGTGGATTTAATACTGGAGTTGATGCGTTCTGAAATTCCATTCGCCTGTGGGTGTGCTACACTGGTGTGCATAAGATTGATTTGCAACACTTTGTTCACGAATTTGAAAATCTCTGCAGTAAATTGGTTTCCCAAATCGCATAAAACCTGTGCTGGTCGCCCATGTGTAGATATATATTTTAAAATTTTTTCTGAAACTGTTGCTGCAGTGATATTTTTCAGTGAGTACAGTTCCATGTGTCTTGAGAAAATGTCAATTACTGTTAATACGTGCATCTTGTTTTTAAAGGGGCCAACTAGGTTCATAGAGATCATTTCTCCTGGATGACTTGGTACAAATGTATCTTGAAACGGTGCTTGTGGAATCTTCTGTGGTTTCGATTGGAGGCAAATAGTGCAAGACTCAACATACTGTTTAGTATCCTGATATGCTCCTCTCCAAAAATATCTCTCTTGAAGTAGTGCGTAAGTTTTGGCAATTCCCAGATGCCCAATGTGAGTTATTCTGAGAACTTTTGGAATGAATAAGTTGGAACGACTAGTCTTGGTGCAAAGGATTTGCACTGCTCCGAGTGATTGATTTTTATGCTTTTGTAGAGAAGTTGATTATTTGGAGAAATCTGAAAGTCCTGATGTCTCTTCAATTGTTTTCCCATTTTAATGTTGTTGTATATTTTTCCCAGTTCAGGATCATTTAGTTGCTCATGTAGGAAAGTCTGGGTCGAGATTTCTAGCAAGGGATCTTTTATGTTCGCAGTATGTGACATTTGATTGCAGAACTCCTTTTGAGAGTGAGAAATTTCCTCAACAGGTAAAATTTCATTTGACTTTACAAAGGTTAGGTTCTGTTTCGACATCTTTCTTCGGTAACTCCACGGGAATTCTGGAGGAAATAATCAGCGAGGACATTTTTCTGTCCAGCAATATGCTGAAATGTGAAGTTATATTCACTGAGGGCTAACAACCAACGAGTTGTAAGGTCGGTAGGAGAAGACATCCTCTTGTAGTGCTTAAGTGGTTCGCTATCACTGAGTACAATAAATTCTCTGTTGAAGAGGTAATATTTAAACGCTTGAACTCCCTTGACTATGGCCATAAGTTCCAGTTTAATGGCTGGGTAATTCTTTTCGTGTTTGTTTAAAGTTTTAGAAAAGTACGAGACGGGAAGCAATTCACCATCAAACTTCTGCAACAAACATGCCGAAATGGCAGAGGTTGAAGCATCAGTGTTAAGGTAGAACTTCTCCTGCCAGTTGGGTTGTCTAAGAAATGGTTCTTTAAAGAATATCTCCTGGAATTTGCTAAATGATTCCTTATGTTTTTCTGTTAGCTTGAACTGTGCTTTAGGGTGAGTTAAGGTCATTGAGATCTGCTGTCAATTGGGCAAATTTTGGAAGAAGATGTCGATAAAAACCGCGTAAGCCAATGAATTTTTTTAGTCTTCTTTTTGTATCTGGAATAGGAAATCCAGTAATTTTTGTGATGTTTTGCTTGATCGGTTTAACAATGTGTTAAGATATTTCAAAACCTAAATAGTTAATGCTTGTGTTATGAAAATTGCACTTAGCTGGAGACAAAGTTAAATTTATTCTTTTGGAAACACTCAAACAATTTAGATAGTTTTTCAACAGATTCTTCAAAAGTGTTAGCAGCGACAACTATGTCGTCTTGATATGCTAGGATGCCTGGAATATTTATCTCATCAATGATTTTATCAAATTAAATGTTGAAAAAATTGACGCCAGAGTTCTTGAGGCCGAAAACTAACCTATTATAGCAATAGGCACCAAAAGGAGTGTTAAATGACAACACTGGCCCTGTACTCCTCGGGCAATGCAATTTGATGGTAAGCAGACTGCAAATCTAAATTGGAGAAATACTGGTATTGTGATATGTTGTTTATTACGTCTAGCAATTTTGGGAAGAGGGGTATGCGACCTTTGTGTGACTTATTGTGTTTTAATTAACCGAAGGTCAAGTGCTAGACGATATTTTTTGTTTTCCATCAGGACCTAACACTTTTTTTTGACGAGCAAATAAAGGGACTAGACCAATCTGAAATGGTCTTGTAGATGATTCCAGCTTCTAGCATCCTCATCAAGTTGTTCTTTCGTATCCTTCAGCAAAATCTGAGGAATGGGAAAGGGTTGGTGATCGACTGAGGATATTCATCAGTAAATGATAACTTGTGGCTACGACCAGATCAGTATGTCCCATAAGCTTTTAGGGAAGTAGCAAAGACCTGTTTGTATTTTTGTAAGTAGCTCCTCAAATTCCTGACGTTCATGACCTAATTAAGTGTTTTATATTAAAATTTTTGTAGGTTAAATTCTTGTTCTCTAATATTTTTGATTTGATCATCTCGCTTGTATTAAATGGAATTTGCTTCTACAATTTGTGTTCTGGTTATCTTCATCAATTTCACTTATACACATCAATTCAAAATATTCACCTATATGCTGAGTTTTTGTTGATGTGGAACTGGTTTATCTGACAAATTCTCAACCAAAATATTGGAAACTTATTTCGTTTTTTGCCGCTTATGCGTTCTTTTGTAGCACTTTGGTGAAATATTGACCACTATTGCGTGCTTTTGCACTTGACATTTTGACATTTCTTCATTTACTTCAGAACTGAATGTAGTGATGTGTTTGTTTTTGTGTTTTTGATTCTGTGAAAGGTTCAAAAAAGAAAGTCTTTTAAATTTCCATACATTTGCATACGGACTTCTATGTACTTTTTGTTCCTTTGGAAAAGGGATGACTGTTTTTCTGCAAACTTTTACTGTGTTTGAATTCTTGGTGAAATTGTTTTCAGTTACTGACAGGGATATCGCCATTTTCTGAGTCATTTGCATGTCTATTTGACGGACAAGTCCCTTCAGAAATCTCTGTTATAGAGATTTACCCTATATTTCAATATTATTAAGAAGTTTTTTCTTGAGACTGAACAGGAGACACAAAAGGAATTTTTAGGTTTTTAACTTTCACTGTATTTGTGTTGAAAATCTACAATAATGGAGTCTTTCTTCAAAAAGTCGCGTGTGCCCAAAATTCCTTCTGAATGGCGAGTTATGGGGGCATCCTGACCAGGAAAAAATTATGTTCTAAAAATGAATATTGTTTATTCTAAAAGAAATGTCTACACATACAGAAAAACTTGACATCAGAGTTTATGGTGGAAATTGTAACTGTTTCTGGCCAAAAACTTATATTTTGTGAAAGATTTTATGGAGTGAAAAAATTCAGTGGTCCATTATGCAGATGGGAGGATCCTGAGTCAATCGAAAATGGAAAATTTAACTTGACTAAAATTATATCAATTACAGGTAAAGGATTGTGAGCTTGATTGACTGAAAACCACAAATTCTTGAAAAGTGTCAGAATGAGTTAGGTTGCTTGTTTGAATAGCTTTCGTTGCTGACGTGTCGTGAAGCTATATGTTCTTGTGTTAACAACATGATCATCATTTTCAAAGAATGTTTGTTGTGGAAGCATTTTTATTGTAGTATATATTCTGGTGTACTTCTCTGTTGTATATCAAGAGGAACTCGATTTTAAAGAAATTGTGATGAAACAAAACCTAGGGGCACTAAATTCATGAGAAGCGGACGGCCCTGAATTTCCGCTTCTCACAGGAAGTTGGGTGAAGGTTCTCTGATGCACAGTTACAGCGAGCACAGCCATGCAAGCTAGATGATAATATTGCAATTATTTAAACATGTTTCAGTATATGATTGTTGTTGCGGTGGAGCACGCGGGGCGCCTAATCGTAGGCTGAAGACAGTAGCTATGTTGGTCTCGATCACACGCCCCTTAGTCTCCCCTTTTCTAATACAGGATTCACTAGTTGACTGTGGTCTACTATAAATATTTCCTGCGTCCGTCAAATTGATTGTCGCGTTTGAGTATCGGCAAATACTTTGGCTGTGTGTCCCTTGCGATCGCAATATGCACACACAACGGTTTGCTTATCTTGGCTATTGGAACCAAAGTACTTAGCATTCATTTTAGAGTGTTGGCCTGTGAGATGTCACATTGTTGTAGCGATTTTTATTGAAGAAATTTTTGTTCGATTTCCTGTAACCTTCCTTACTAGTGTGTTTATTAGCTTGCACAGTTTTCATTTTTGGTTTTTACTAAATTTACTTGCTCTTTCAAGTAATGAAAGATCATCCGCAAAATTTGGTGATTGATTCTCGACAAGGTAGGTTTAAAAATATTGTGTCTCGAATATTGTTCAAAACAGAGCTTTTGGCATGTGTTACAGCCTCATCAAAGATTTTGCATTGTTTTTTTTTCACCAATCTTTTACCCACATTGATGGAAATTCGGAACGGCTTGCATTAAAGTCACCAGGCATTATTTGCTGTAAAGAAGCATTATCTGTCAAATTCGGATAGCACTGGTTTAGTCAGTTTTGGCTATTCTGTGAGCAATTGGAAGGAATGTTCTCATTAGGAAGGCATTGTTATTGTTTTTAGTTCTTGTACAGCAGAAGACTGTGGCAGTGGGAAATGAAAAAATTTTTCAACTCAGTTAGTAATACCGTGTACGTTTTAACATCTTTCAAAGTAGGTGATTCAATGTACAATCTTAATGCTGCTCCTGTGAGTTTTGACTTCACAAACATGAGAGCAGCTTCATTTGATAATTTATTGAGAGTACATACCGATTTTATTTGCTCGGCAAAGAAATCAAATAGAGTAGGGTCCCCATCATAAGAATTTATGTTTATGGAAACTTTGTTGGACGTTTCCATGAGTTTGCTATTTTTCAAAAAAAAATTTCATGTAAATGTTAATTTTTTCTTATTATTGCTATTTTTATTATTATTAATTATTTTCCTTATGTATGCACTTAAAATTATCTTCACATATTATCAATTAGCATTAACCGTTATGCATCAAAAAGATGGTGTGAGGCACCATTTGTCCTAAAAGATTTTCTTTTTGAAAATTGTGTTCTCAAAAAATCAAACAGAATACATATACTCACGGTTATTTAATAAATAATGCTAGTACACAGCAAAAAGCAACAGTGTTCGCAATATCCCAAATGGGGAATGCCAGGTCCGAACTTTAATCAAGATGCATGTTGGTATAATTAATATATATTAAAATTGAAAACGATAATTGTCTTACCGCAACACCACCTGCTTCCTGGGGGGAGAGCATGGAAGTACATCACGGCAAAAATATACATCCAATGTGAGACATTTTACC
>JAWZYV010017178.1:0-42047 GCA_038373885.1 Cheiracanthium punctorium
ATTATAATGACGTTGGTTGCTGTCTTCTCTGCGTGGATGTAGTAAAAAAACCCATCTTTGTACATGGATTTTGAAGTTAAAGGTCCTTGCGTTAGAAAACAGTCCTCCGTTCATCCTCCATCCTCAGGTTCTTCATCGGATAAGAGTACTTCTTCCACATTTCTCTTCCTGGTTGTGGTCATCGGTCTTTCTTATTTTTTTCGGATTTTTAGTTCGAAAGATTTTTTTAACTTTCAATTGCATAATTTTTTTAAAACTATAAAACATAAAATTAAAAGGAAAAAATTTCAGTTTAAACTCACCAGCTTCTACAGAATTAGCCTTTTTCATTTTTTTGAAGTCCATATTTCCACTAGATACGGGGCTAAGACTGGTAGGGCCGTTGTCGAAAAATTATACACACCACAGGTAAAACTGGTAGCTGCTTGGTCGCTAGAAAATATCTCTACTGCTGTTAGTATGGGGGTATTTATATGTCAATTCTTTTAAAGGTATGACATATGTTATTCGTACTCGATTGTTTCAAACTATAATCTCCAGCTGCTGTAAAAATGATATGGACATATGGTGACTCATCATGGCATAATATGAAAAAACATATTGCAAACGTGATCTTTGCGATTCAAAAGAAAATTAAAATAAATTTTCAAGTTATAGATAATATTGTTTTATTATTAATAGTTATTTTATGTCTTTATGTGTAATTAATTACTTTAAAAGTTACCGTTTATTAAGTTTTAAAACTTTAAAAAAAATGATACATTAACAGATTGCAAAAATTCCCAATACAGATACACTGAAAATATATACCATCAAAGTTTCACTTATTACAGTCTTGAGTTATTACTTCACTTATAACAGTCTTAAGAGTTAATCCCATCAATACACAAGTTTTAGTAAGAGAATAACTAAGAAATAATAGCTCACAAAAAATCACTAGGAAAAGAATAAACATAATTAAAATAATCAATTAACTATAAACACTCTGAAAATGAATATCAACAAAGGCTTTTATAACGCCGTGAGTACATGACAAATTAAAGTTGTATTAATTTACAGAAAGGTGCACAAGAGATTTAAATATTTCACATTGTAGAAAGTGAAAAAAATGAGATATCGAAATAAGATGTTACGTTTGTCTGTGTGAACAGAAGAGTGACAAGAGACAAATACAATGTGTTAAAAAAAAAAAAAAGTAATGTACTACAGTACATCATAGTGAAAATGTTTGAGAAAAGCGTAACAAACATTCAAAAATGTAGTGTAACAAATAGTGAAAAGGCAAACACAATGAACTCAAAATGAGCAGTACATCAGTGTGAATATAATTGTGTGTGTAATATAATAAGACAACACAAGTGTGATGAAAAAAGTTGAGAATCAGCAATGTAAAAAAAGAAAAATTAAAAAAGCAAGTAAATGAGAAAACAAGAGTGTAATTGTGGACAAACAAACTTAAAAGATCAAAGACTATTCAATTATGAATCTTACTCGAAGTACAACAAACAATGTGTCATATTGTGTATTTGTGAAAATGGAAAAAAAAGGTAATCAAATGAATACCACTATACTCTTCCAAAGAATGCATGTATTAAACGGAGGTATATCAATGGCAGAGAAAAAAAAAACAGTGTATCTCCAAAAAAAAAAAAATAATAATAATAATGTGTGAACTGTACAACTTTTCTAAAACATGTGAAAATTGCATTAACAAGGCCAAAAAATGGAGTGAAACACAAAAATATAAAGTACTCTTTAAAAAAAAAAAGTGTTCAAAACAAATAATGAGTAAAAAATCAGTCAACATGTCGACTGTAAATAGTAACATATTCAAAGAAAAAAAAAAAAAATGTGTAAAAACAAATGGCAAAAAGAGAAACAGTATACTGTAAGGTAACAAAAAAACTGAAAGAACATATACGTTGTGCCATTGACTTAAATATGCAAAAATGCAGTGTGTAAAAAGTGTGTGCCTTAGAAAGGCCTTGCGATGGACTTAATTAATGCAAGAGTGTGGAAAGCAATGTAATTGAAGGCTTTATCGTGATTATCAAAATAAAAAGAGTTACGAAAAAAAAAAAAAAAAAAAAAAAAGAGATGTATGTATACCTCATACAAGCTGTACAACGAGCGTAGCAGTGTAAAATGTAGCACGATAAAAAGTTCGAACATAAAGATCACTAGGATGAATATGTAAGCAAATAAAAAGAATTAAACACATTAAAGGTCTGTACACAAAAATAAACATAAAAAGCGATAAGTAATAATGATATTTATTGTAAATGAACGAAACACAGTGTATAAAGAAGAAAAAAAAAGAAGTGTATCAAAATAACTATGTGAATTGCAATCAAACAACCAATTGTAAAGTATGTAAGAAAATTTTATTAAGAAGTAAAATATTATTGATCATATATACTATATAAGGAGTAATTTAGAATTAAACTGATTTACAAATATGGTTGAAAAACAATAATAATTTTTTTTATAACTCCTTAGAAGCAGTAAAATAATTACTCACTGTAAAAATAGCAACATATTTATACTTTCTATTAAAGAAAAGAAAAACACAAATTCCAATATTAAAGTATTTTGTTTAAAAGAATGTTCTAAAAACACTTTATTAGCATGTGGTATTTGCACACAAAAAAAGAATATATCTTAAAATTATGAGCATAAATTATTATATTAGTAATAGAAGAACAGTACTTACGACTTACCAAGTCTCCCAAGAAAAACATTAAAAATTAAGTTATTAAGTAAATAAAAATTTGGTGAAGTTATATTTAAAATATGGTATTAAGACATTCGCCTCGACATAAGTTTGAGCGAAACGACACCATCAGTTGAATGAACAAAAGTCATTATTCATTTGCAAAGATCAGCAAGGTGCCGGTGCATTACGCTCGTGCACATAAAAAAAAAAATCACAGAGTACAGGAGGGAAAAAGTCAGTCTCTTCACTGAGTTCTGTCAGGACTGTCAGTGTTTGGTGTAAATATATATTCAGGACCCTGACATTCTTGATGCTCTCTGGTAAAATCACTCCTCATTAAATAATTGTAAGTACAGGGTGATCAGCGAATAAGCCCTGATTTCAAAATTAAATATCTCTACAACAATGATCGATAGAATTAATTAGCAAAACTGTAAAAATGGTGCACCAAAGTTTAGAAAATTTAGTTACGAAAATCTTCAACAGATGGCACTCTGCCATGAAAACTCTTCTCTTACAGGAGTCTGAAAAAATTGTATTCTGATTGCAAAGACTGCTTTACTTTATTGTTTTTTTTTTTAAGTGCTCACAGTTCACAAATGAAGCAGCATGAACGAACAATGAAATTTGACATCACGTCTTGCAATGTCTCAACGGAAATGGAATCACATACAACACCAATCAAAGATTCAAGCTCATCTAGAGTAGCGGGACTGTTTCGATAGACAGTGTCTTTCTATGCGCCCCACAGAAAGAAGTCACAAGGAGTAAGATCGGGAGAATAGGGAGGCCAAGCTATTCCTGTGTCAGTAAACTGTAGGTAATCTAATGCAATTATTCATGAAGAAAGCGAAAAACTTTAACTGTTCAATGTGGTTGAGCCCCATCTTGCATGAACCAGTCGATACCTGGTTGATCCTCCAACACCAGCTGATTACTGACATTGTTCCAAAATTTCAACGTAACTTTCAGTAGTTACCGTTTCTCGCACGAAAAAGGGCCCGATAATGCCTCTGGCGCATACCGCAGCTCATGCAGTAACTTTAGGCGAATACAGTGATTTCTCTTCACACAAATGAGGATTTTTGGAACCCCAAAATCTCAGTTTTGTTTATTAATGATTCCATTCAAGTGAAAATGTGCCTCATCTGTGACCAGATGCAGTCCACATCCAATCCGTCGGTGTCGATCATTGTTAGAATCTGATTCGTAAAGTCAACCCTTTGTTGCACAGCTTTCATGGGTATGGCCTGATGTGTTTGGAACTTTTATGGAAACAGCTGTAGGCTCTTTTTAAAAAGTTTTTGTGTGCTTGTGTGGATTAGAAAATATTTTTTCTTTTTTAAAAAGTGCATTGGTTGCAGTTGAGGGAATGACATTTCGTAGGTTCAAAGGTAGGAAAGTTTGTAATTTTTTGTAAAAGAAAGAAAAGCAAGAGGTCACTGGCTGTTTTCTTCCTGCGGTTCTGTAGGTACCTCTGTTCATATTTGCTAGTCTAATATCTGCAAAGAGCAACAAAAAGAGAAAGTGGAATGTTTTAATGACTGTCAAACTTCCACATTTGGGCAAATATAAATTATGCGTATGGGCCCGATGCTTTCTAAAAAAAACAATACTGTTTCCATTGTCAAGAGGTGTTTAAAGAAGAAAAAAATAGGGATAGAGTGAAAATAGGACTTTTTTGACTCCCATAGTAAAGCAATGTCCCGCCTTTAAAAAAAGAAAGAAAATAAAAAAAGGAATATATATTATTGATGCAGTAAAGGTGAAATTTTTTTTCTGCTAATTTATATTTCTGACTAAACTAGTGAAATAAACAAATTTGTTTTTTCAATTAAAGTACTCCAGGTGAGAAGTGAATAACACTGGTTGAGGTGGAAACTACCAACCTGTAGTTTCAGCACATGAGTTTTCGTATAGCTCTTAGACTTTCATCATTTAGAATTGTGTATATGAGAGGATTGATAGCAGTGTTGCCATAGCCCATCCAGGGGACTGCAAAGGTAACCTCTGGAGGTATGGAGAAGCCAGGACACAGTGGGCGAAGCAGGTAGACTATATAAAATGGTAGTTACATCATCAGTCTGGATATCACGAGGCTCACCACCAAGGTGGACCGTCGTTCCTTGGTCCTGACTGTCTGTCGGCGGTTCCTTGCCACCACCAGTACCACGGGGATGCCTGTTAGAGGAGGGCCTGGTCTTCCGAGGTCAGATTGTGTTTCCCGACGATCGGCCGATTAGCAGCCTGCGGTGTCCAGCCGATGCAGTGCCATGCCCTATCGCGGATGTCTAACAGGAGCCGGCAGTTCGCCATGATTATGATGACCGTTGGCTGGAAGAAGGACTCCGCCGCCGAATTGAAGACATAAGGCAGGTCCTCGGTGAGCAGGCACCACCCAGGTTTATCTCTCAGCCATCCCAGCAGGGGGGGAAGGCGAAGAACGAGGAGATCAGCCACACGACAGCAGTAATAATCATACAAATTCATTGGTATTTAAACAACTGAAAAGCACTCAATGTACACCTGCTCCTCGCGAATTGCAGCATCTTCTTCTGGTATTTCATCTATTACTTTTCAGTTACATTCCATGTTGATAAAAAATGACAAATAAGAAATTTTTATCGTTCATTAGTGATTAAAAAGTCTCTTCTGTTTGATGAGCTTCCCATTGATGTCTGTGGGAACTTGAAGCTGATATCTTTTCAGGAGGTGAATCATTTTCATTTTCCTGCACCGTGGCTACATGATTCCTCCTTGTCCTTATTTTGGTGCACCTCCTTGATGTCACAAGAAACTGACATGCCATGGTGACTCATCACGGCATAATATGAAAAAAACATATTGCAAACGTAATCTTTGCGATTCAAAAGAAAATTAAAAACGACAGCATGTCTTTTCCATAATATGTTAATTGAGCCCGGCCGGTCACAATATGCCGTAGGTTATTTTGTAACAGGAAAATACGCTATAATGCTCCGCTAATCATCTGATGTTAAGGGTATAAACATATAGTGTATCGATCACCTTCTACCAGGTTCCGACCTGCTCCGGAGTACCCCCATTGTCATACATATCTCACCATTTGTCATCTTTTAACCTCATGCACTGCTTTTAGTAATTTTTACCACATTTTTTAACTGCGCTTATCCCGTTCTTGGCGAAATTTTGGGTGAAACCCCACACCGTAATTTGTTCGCTTTCCTTCGGCGTACCAACCTTTTTTATTCTGTGTGAAGGATCCACCTCTGTGTGACTGGTATCTGGATGGGAGCCCCATCCAGATGTCCTTGTGCTATTTTTATTAAACGGTGGTACTTTTCACCTTTCTACAATTTGTTTTTATCCTTTTTAGACCTCATAGTTTTTAGCTTTTCCTGTTTTATAAAACATCCTTTTATCTGAAAAAATCGTTTTTACTATCTACATAATTAGTCTGGCGCAGTATGTCCTTTTTGGACCTTGTGCCATTAAACACAACCAACCAACCAACCAACCTGCCAGGTCCTGTTATAAATGTATAATGACTCATCAAATCCAAAATAATTTTCAACTTCATCAAAGTTTTCTGTTATTACCTCAGTGTGACCAATTGGATATCTTACAAATAAATAAATAAATAAATATATAATATGTAGTGTTGTTCCAATACGGAATACCACAAATTTATTTTCACAGTTAAAAAAAAATCAGAAAAGCGTTGTTTGTTTTTAGAATGAATAACCCAGGATTTTTCTTGCCGCCCTTTGTGTAGAATGTTGTCAAAGCAATGAGGACTAAAAGATGGAATTGAAACACATTTTATTTAGCCAATTAACATATTAAACATGATAAAAATTTTTAAACACATCATGCAGTACCATGATCTTCACTAAATATTAAGAATGACTCAACAGCATTTATCAATTTTACAGAAATGACAAAATAAAGCAAATTTACGCTTAGTTAGGCAGCATTCAATTTAGGTCACAAAGCAGGTTTTAAATCAATTGCATATGTTATAATCAAATTACCACCATTTTTGGCACTTTACAAATAAACCTGACAATCAATTCATACACTTACATATATTGGAAGAAAAATCAAATTATAAGCCCTGGGTACCCATGGTTGCAAACCAAACATTTAAATATAAAAGAAAATTATGTTTTGCTCGTAATCATAATTTATAAAATTTAGAATTGTTGCTACAGATGTAAATGAATTGTCACTAAATATGGTACATATCAACATGCTTAGATTCAATCCCGAATTTCATGATTTTTACAAAATGACCGATGGTCTTAACAAAACAAATGGACAAAAGGTAATGAAAAGGCTGACATCAAAATGAAAGAAAAATGACTAAAATGATAAAAAAATTATATAAAAAAAGGAAAATATTTAAAAGGTTTAATGGGGTGAGAACAAACAAACAAAAAAAAAATAACACACCCGGCATCAAGGGAGTGAAAGGAAAGGAAATGGCCAAAAAAAAGGGGGGGGGAACATTGATTTAGCACCTGCAAAATAATAGGTAAAAAGAAAAAGGGGGGGGGAACAAGAAGATAGTTCTTGAACTGAGAGACACTAGGCGTCTTGGACCAGCCGGTGGCACACTATTCTGGACTTCATTTTGATGATACAGTCTGTCAATTAAATAGCCAAATGTCGGAACCGTATATGAACAATACAGTTGTTGGGACATTTTTTTTTTTTTTTTTGACTTCCCCCACAACCCCTCCCCTCCCCAATTCTATTAAAAAAAATAATAATAATAATAATTATGGGTGATATAAATCCACGAGAATCCTTTACTTTGTTTTTGAATTATGTTATTTCTCGTCAACAATGAACAACATAAAATTATAACAAATGCAATGTAACTCTTTAAGGTATAACCCTTTCCTTTCCTCATCTACCCCACCTCATCACATCGACCCAAGCAATGCTAAAAAAAAAAAAAGGCAGCTGTTTTATCATAAATACTAGCTAGATGGCATATGATCAAAATGTTCATTGCATACTATACCACTTATATATTTGTTAAATATATGTAGTGAATCGAACCCAATTCTATTTAAAAAAAAAAAAAATAATAATAATAATTATGGATTATATAACTCCACGAGAATCCTTTACTTTTTTTAACTGGAAAGGACATGCTAAAATATATGTAGTGAATCAAACCCAATTCTTTTTTTTTTTTTTTTAATATATTTATGGGTGATATAACTCCACGAAAATCCTTTACTTTTTTAAACTGGAAAGAATATGCTAAAAAAGTAAAGAATTCTCGTGGAACTATATCACCTGCAACTATTATTATTATTATTTGTTTATTTATTTTATTTTATTTATCTAAAAAAACAGAAATCCAATCTATTCTTTGTGATTGGTAATAATCAAAAAAGAACGTCAGAGTTGGTTGATTCCCTGGATTAAGTTTTAGGTTTGTTCTGTAATTTATGTTATTAATATCAATCAAGTATGTTTTTTTTTTTTTTAACATATATAAAGTTGTTAGTTTTTAAATATGGATATATATATGGTATAATTTATATTTCAACACCCCGACCATAGAACTATATGTTCTTAAACATTTTTAATTATTAAATTTCATGGGTTTTTTTTTTTTTTTTAATCATTGGAATGTCTTTTATATAAATCAATTATAAGACAATTAACAAAAGAAAAACAAAAACAATATATATTTTAAGAGTTTTTTTATTAAATCTATTTAATTGTAACAAAATTTAATAAACATACAATTGTTGATTGTTACATTTGAGACATTATGTATTGATATGTCTACATGATGTGGCTGCTGTATGTTCTCTTCGTTTTTATTCGTTTCCTTCTTTCGATCTTCTGGCTGATTATTCGTCTGCTCTCGTTGTTGGAATTGCGGTGTAGTATTGACAGTGTTGTATTGGCGGTGGTGGTGAGAAGAGGAACTTGGGTTATAGGGATTAACATCCCTATTTCCTCTATTTCGTAATTGAACTTTTCCGGTACTGATACCACCGCGTGATCCTCTGCCTCGCAGCCGTGGTCTACCCCGTTTTCTCCTTATTGGTAGCATGTCTCGCGGCCCGCCTGGTGGTAGTGCTTGCGGCCCGCCTTCGTCTGGTAACATGTCTTGCGGCCCGCCTGGTAGCATGTCTTGCTGTCCGCCTTCGTTTGGTGGTAGCATGTCTTGCTGTCCGCCTTCGTTTGGTGGTAGTGCTTGTTCATCTGGTAGCATATCTTGCGGCCCGCCTTCCTCTGGTGGCAACGGTGGTAGTGCTTGTTCATCTGGTAGCATATCTTGCGGCCCGCCTTCGTTTGGTGGTAGTGCTTGTTCATCTGGTAGCATATCTTGCGGCCCGCTTTCCTCTGGTGGCAACGGTGGTAGTGCTTGTTCATCTGGTGGCATATCTTGCGGCCCGCCTTCCTCTGGTGGCAACGGTGGTAGTACCTGTTCCTCTGGTGGCAACGGTGGTTGCAATTCTTCGTTGCTGTTGTTTCTACTATATGAGGTAGAACTTGATGAGGTAGAACTTGATGAGGTAGAAGAACTTGATATAAGTTGATAATCCGGATCCCTTCTATAATTGTCGGGGGGTGTGGGAGGGGATGGAGGTAAATCATCTAAATATATATATAAAAAAAAAATATATTACTTATTTAATACATTTTTTTGTTCTAAATCCATTCTATTAAAAAAAAAAATGACTTTTTTACTTACCCTTTTTTAGTTATTTTATTGTTTAACTGAAAAAACAAATAAAACAATAATAATAATAATATAAGATTACCAGTAATTGGAACTTGCAGTCCGTACTTGATCAATCCATTAATTTAGTTTACTAAAAAAAAAGAAAAAAATTATTTTACTTACCCTCAGTCTGAACTATTTTTTTTTTTTTTAATAAAACAACATGTAAAACTCATATTACTTACCCCCCCCATAGGGCACGTCTGAAATCCAATCCATTCTATTGAGAAAAAAAAAAGTTATTTTACTTACCCTTATTTAATTATCTATTGTTTAACTGAAAATTTAAAAATAAAAAAATAATAATATATATAATATAAGATTACCAGCAATGGGTACTGGAAAGTTATCCGGCAATCTTTCAATTTCAACGCGTGCAAATAATCCTCTATTTATAGAGGAAGACGACGACGCCATGTCTAAAAATAAAATGATATATATATTAAAGTTTTTTTTAAAGATTAAGAGTTTTAAAATCTATAACTTTTTTTAATAGTTTTTATTGAAAAAAAAAAAAAAACCCTCCAAATTAATAGTTATATTAAGTATATAGTACAGTTAATAGTAAACAAAGAAGTTATAATAACTCACAGACAGTTGACACATATGTACAATACAAAACAAAGTCAACTTTTAACCACTGCGATACAAATGTAGATACAGCTAACCGTGCAGATGTAGGATCATCCACCTGGGCATCTGAGTCATCCGGGGACGCCAGCTCCTCTAGTAGACAGCGGTTGCCGGATCATCTCAGGCCTAGTCCCGCTAATTCGACATCAAGTGCTCTCGGTCCATGAAACTTCATCTACTGGGGCTCCGGAATTCTCACCACCACATCATCAGGGAACGCCGACTCCACGTGATGAGGGCGATCGCCGGTCCAACACAGGCCTGTACCCTCTAAAGCGATCTTACACTACTCTATGTTCGCATAGATTTTATCTGCAGGGGCTCCACGATTTCATACCTTCAATTATCGGCGATTTTCCCAGGGGCGGGGCATAAATAGCCCAAAAAAAAAATTAAAAAAATGGACCGTGTAAAACTTTAATTCAACATCACTCCAGTTGAGGCCGGTGGTTACACCCACTAAAAAAATATATATATAGTAGGCTATCTCGTGGCCCACTCCAAAAATAGTCCATGCCGACCCTGGTCTAGGCGGCGAAAAAAAAAAAAAAGAAGGGACGCTTTCCAACTCAACCACGCAGCATTGGGTCTCTCTTGCCGCTGACTGAAAAATCGTGCGCTTGCCTCTCATCCTTACTCCGGAACTGCTACACTAAGCCAATCAGAGCCGAGAGTGCACCTCAAGTCATTCCGGGATAGTCTGACCTGGGTGGGGGGGAGAAGGTTCTAGAACAATTTCAGAGGAAAAGCGCGGGAAAGATTAGCGTCATCTCCGAGATGTGATGCAACAGGCACGGAATATGATGCAGTAGCGTGAAATCGCAGGCAAAACTTAAAAAGATGAAAAATTATTGAAAATTTACAGGGAGACGCCTAACAGGAGAAATAAAGTAATAAAATAAAGAAAAAGCGGGATTACGGGAAGTTACGAAAATTAATTTAAAGAAAAATCCCATCAAAACAACTTTAATGAAAAGGGAGGTATGAAGTACAGCCACTATATTTTAAACTCTTGATTACCCACAGAGCGGCAATTAAAAGGTAAATATTAATTTTGAACACACTGAAGGCAAAAAAACGGCCGGTGAAGAGAAAATTTAATCACAAAAAAAAAAGGTAAACAAAAGAGAGAACACTTTACACTGCCAAACAAAATAAATAATTAACAGCACCCCAAAAGTAAGAAATTACATAGTGGTTATTTAAAATTTTAACTAGAAAGATCTTAAATTACTAAAATGTCCTGGTTAGAGGTAAATTAAATTAATCATTAACAAAAGAAAAGGGATAATATAGTGACAACACCACAAATACACGACACATGAAATAATTTTAGTGTTAATAATAATAAACATAACGCATTACCTGCAGTACTTGTTTGTCCACGGGTACAATGAAGTATAATCCACGTATTTAGCTATTCTTTCATGAAATAAATTAATGGCATTTGTTCCACCGCCGAAAAATGCATCTCTTGGATTTAGTCTGTCCTGAATGTTGTGACTCTTCAGAAATCTTTTTAAATTATCATCAACTTTCTTTGAAAGTAGAAAATCATGCTCCCACATTTCAATTACTTCATACCCCATAACTCCTAAGGAATTAGTGACTTCAGATGTTTTATCATAGATAGATTTCATACATGCTCCAGTTATGAGGTGTTTGGTCTCATCGTCATCACACTCTAAGCAACCAGGATAAAGACATCCCTAGGGTAAAAAAAAAAATAAATAAATATACAGAAACAATAAAAATGATGATCAGGACCTTAAAAGTAATATAAATGTACTGAATCAGGAAAAAAAAAAAAAAAAACTTACATGGTATTGATATATTGTTTGTGTGGTTTCGCAAAAACCATCTACATAATAGTTGCCAATTTTGACCTCTCCAACACCGTTGAGAGCAAGTCTTATCTGTATATTTTCTGTATGCGCTACGTAATCGAGTCAATCTTACACTATCCACACTGTGATTAGTTCGATTGACATATCCATGTACTTGGTACCATTGCTATGGTAGAAGGTTTTATATGTCTTGCTCTAAACGCTGCCATACAGGCTGATGCTGTTGTGATGTAACTATTTAAAAAGAGAGAAATTATATAAATATAAATAATTAAAAATAATTTTATGCTATTCATTTAAAAAAGGATTATGCAAAACTTATTTATTTATTTTTAGGCACCTACCAAAACGGGTCGATTCCTGCAACATCTAAAAACTGGTTTCGGAACTCAGAACTACAACGCCTTAAAATATCAACGCCAGAGCTAAATAAATAAATAATAATAATACAATTAGATTTAAAAAAAGAGATCAAATAAAATTTTATTGAATTATCCGAATGAATGTTATATACTTACCGGCAATATGCATCCATTTCCTCTTGAAAGTCAAATGGGGATTCTTTTCTCTTGTTATACCGCTCCAGAAACTTTATTCTGTCTGTCAGAGACATTGTGTCTTATCCGAAAAAATGCATCTGCGGAAGTTCACCTATGTAATTTTTATTCTCGAGGGTGTTAAAAAAATGCGGAAAATGGCCTTTCTTAAGTTCTTCCAATTCAAATGTTTTAGGTAGAACTGCAAGCCTCATCGGTAAAAAATTGAAGCTGTCAATTATTCTTAACCCTAAACCATTAATTTTGATACACATTACCTTAGAACCATTGGGTATTATTTCTGGGGTAATACCTTGACGTAATAGCCAACCAACTATGAATTGGCCATCAAATCCCTTTAAATTGTGAGCAATTGCTGTATGATTTTTATGTTGGGGGTTCAGCAAAAATGAACAAAATTTGTCGCATGCATCCTGGTGGTCATCAGATCTAAAAGTGAATGTTGTGCCATTAGCATACTGTGCAACTGCATAATTGACGATGTGTTCTCCAGTTTCCTGATTTGTTTCAAAATATAAAAAAATGAAACTACTATTGGCAGGTTTTGGTGCAACGGTTTTCAGATAGCACCTGTGAGATAACATGTCAACAAAATTTGAACAAGAGGGGCATCTTCTTGTTCCACATTTATGAAGATTTGGGGGACACACTGCTCTTTGAATTATTTTACAGCACTTTGGGCATTGATATACCTGTAACAACAACAGAAAGTTATGTGTGTGTGTGTATATATATATATACAAATAGATAGATACACACACATGTATGTTTGCCTACCTCATTGCACAAGCCTGTTTCTTTGTGCTCTGTATAACAATCAGCTGACTTGCACAATCAGCACACCTCAATGGCTCTCCTGGCAAACAGTTTGAAGATCTGCAAATGTAACATAATGTAGAACACATATGGTGACTTTTATGATCAAATGGACTTTCACATTCAGTGCAATAATTATCTGCACCATAGAATCCTTTGAGACTGCTTATCACATCGTAATGCGTGTCGTGAAGTAAAAGGTTTATCCTTCCTGATCTAGCAGGACCTTTGTATATAACCTAAAATTTAAAAAAAAGTTATGCCTTAAATTTTAGTTAAAAATATATAATAGTTTTTAGTAATTAAAAAATTTAAACGTACCTTTAATATATTGTCTGTAGATATCACTACAATTTGTTAGTTAAAAATATATAATAGTTCTTAGTAATTAAAAAATTTAAATGTACCTTTAACATATTGTTTGTAGATATCACTACAATTTGTAAGTCTAGATGTTCTTCAAACTTTGCGATTTCATCTAAACCACATGATCCTTCCGGAACTTTACTACTTGCATGAAGTGCCAATGCTCTACGAAGTAAAAGATTCCCTCTTTTATCCATCAAGCTTTTTAAATCTTCATTCTTCTCTGTGCACGCCTTGGCTAGTATAATAGCCTTTGCACAACAAACATTGTAATCGTCGTCATTTTGAACAGACAACACCGATTGTTTCTTAAGGCAATCAAAGTTAATATTCATAAAACGACGTGTTCTTCCTCCCCCTACAGGTCGTTGTACAATGATTACGTCAATTTTAAAGTTTTCATCCATCATGATTTCGTCTTTAGACTGTAGGAGTTTCATGATTTTCGAGAAAAGTGCCTCAGATGTCAATTCGTCAGAACGTAAAAATCCAGTAGATATGGCTTGTTGAGTCTCGCACAGCAAACAAAATCTTACAAGGTCTTGAGGCTGAATATTTTCTTTAACATTTTCAATCAATGAATCAAACAATTCTTTAACAATGTTTAGTATTTCTCGAAGGGAGACATTTTGAGCCGACTGCGGTAAATTACTGATGTCTATCCGGGCTTCATAGGATATCTCTTCAGTATTGTATTTTCTATTACGTCTGCAGGATTTTTCGGACAGTATAACGGCATTTCCATACTGGAATAGTGAAAATAAAAAGAAGCACTAAATAAAACGAATATTTAAAGCAAAAGATTAACTTCCTTAAAACAGAATGTGTATAGATATTTTCATTTCCATCATAACACTGAATACTTTTTCTAATATATATTATTAAATATACGCACCTGAAATCCTGAACCCACTTGAGAAACACATGTAAGTCGTCATCGAGCTAAAAAAGGAAAAAAATGTATATAAAATAATATCAAAGCTCAATTATAAAATATAATTTTAAAAAACTGTACGGAAAGCTTACATTGTCATCCTCAACTTCTAGCAGATTATGAGTATCTGTACCAACAAACTAATCAGAGTAAAAAAATAAGGTTAACCATACAAAAATCATTCCCCAAAACAGAAAAATATTCTAAAACATGTAAATAATAATAATAAAACTCATCAGTAAAAAAAAAGTGAATAAAACTTACTCTCATCATCCACTTCCAAAAGATTTTGAGTATCTGGACCAACGAACTAATCAGAATAAAAAATATTATTAACAAATACAAAAATTAATTCCCCAAAACAGAAAATAATCTAAATATGTATATAATAATAAAATAAAGTCAACAGTAAAAATGCCAATAAAACTCTCACTCTCATCATCAACTTCCAGAAGATTGAGTATCTGGACCAACAAACTAATCAGAATAAAAAATAAAAAAACGTTTACCATACAAAAAAATGATTCCCTAAAACAGAAAAATCTATACAGGTAAATAATAACAATAACATAAATTTAACAAGACAATAACTCACATTCTCATCATCAAATTCTAAATGATGTTGAGTATCCGGACCAACAAACTAAATTACTAATACTAAGCTGTATTATCATACTTTTCTCTATTTTTTTTGCTCATGATATTTTTGAAAGCAAGAAACACCCTTTTTGAAGAAACACAATCCAACATCGCATGTTTTACATGTAAATCTTGATCTGTGAGGTTTCTGCTTTGTGCTGCAATAAGCACATCTTTTTCGTATACTCTTCACCGGTATGTGCTCGGTGTTACCAAATCTTGTTTCATCAGAAACATGTTTCTTATAGCGAAGTACATCCTGGGAACTTGATGCAAATCGCCTTTTCACTGAAGGTGTGCTAACTGCCTTCATTCCACATAGGGAATACAGCAAAGTTAGACGAAACTTTTTTGCTGTATCAATTTCTGCATTGGTCAACATTTTGTGCAGTATGTAACTGTTTACGACTGCCACATCAAGGAAGTTAAAAAATATTCTATGCCACCATTTTTTACTCTTCCTATCTACTTCGTAAAGTGATTTTATATGATCAAAATGATCTACATAGCCCATATTTTTATTATAAGTTGCTATAGCTTTCGGGCAACTTATTTTCACTTTTTTTCCATCTTTTTCTTTTCTTTCAATTTCAATTTTGTCTACTGCATCAGGGAGAGAAGACAAAATTGACACAACACGCTTATCTTTCCATTTTACGCATATGATACCATCGTCACTTTCAGTCCAGTCAAAGTCACCTCTTTTCAGGTCTTTATCTTGTGAAAGCAGTGTCTTAGGCAAATGTTTACGATTTAAAATCACAGTGCCACATGCGTAAATGTTTTTTGTTTTCAGGAAACGAAATAGTTCATAAGTTGTGAAAAAGTTGTCCATAAATACCTTATGATTTTTTCCATGAAGAGTTTCTGTGAGGCTTTTCACAACCTTTTCACCAAGGTGTTTTTCAACAACTTCCTTTTTCCCAGAGTATATCTCAAATTGAGATGTAAATCCACTATCGTTACACCTCATCCAAACTTTAAAACCACGTTTAATCGGTTTCTTTGGCATATATTGTTTTATACTACTTCTTCCTTTGTAACGAATCATTGATTCGTCAATTGATTGATTTTCACTTGGAGAGAGTACAGAAAGAAACCTTTCAGAAAGATAATCTAAAAAGGAACGGACTTTGTACAATCTGTCATAGTTCTCTTCTCCCTTTTTTGGTTCGAGAAGATTATTATTTAGGTGTAAGTGTCCTAATATCCAGGAAAATCTGCGCGATGACATATGATTACTTACAAATTTGTCATGAAGTGCTTCGTCATTCGCCCAATAATCTTTATAACTGGGCATTCTTTTAATACCCATAAGAAGGTTAATCCGCAAAAATATGTATAATTCTTCTCGAGTGAGAGGAGAAAAATGCTTTCCTTTTTGTGTGGCATAAAGGTTAGTCTCAAAGACTATATGTTCGATGAGCTCAGCAGAAAAAATGGATTGAAATACCTCAAAGGGTGTTTTCTCAGGTAAATCCCAAAGCTCATCATTTGGCCCACTTTTGGATGTGAAATCTGGAATTGCCCTTTGCATCCTTTTCCTTCGATTCCATATAGGAACTTGGGGTTGTGTTGATGGACCTGGTTTGGAAGGATCATCCACATCTTCATCTTCATATTCATCTTCATCATTGTCTGTGACATCTGAATCGACACCGAGATCAGCAACATATTCTTCAGTATCACTACTTTTTGCAGACTCGGATTCACTACCCGAAGGCAATTCACTAAGTAACTTTAGTGCTTCGGAAATGCTCAAACCTTTCCGAGCCATTTACAAAATAATTATATAAAAAAATATACTATTATATTTAAAATTATAAAAATTAAATTAATTAAACTATATACTATAAATAAAATAATAACAGAAATATACAAAACTTCCAAGTACGAAAGCGAGAGAAAAAAAGGAACTGCTCTACTGAAAATCCTAGAGCTAACTGATAAAATCACCCCTGTCCTTCCGAAAAACACCCCCAACATTCCTCAGTTCAATAACCCCACTCAAGAACCCACCCAAGTAAAGAAAACAAAAACGATCTTGCATTTCTACACTCTGGTTGTGAAATATGAGATGCTGCAGCTGGGGTTCTACACTGTCTTAGGGAAAACCTCTAGTGTTTCAGTGAGCCCAATCAGGGCTACCCTTACATTCAACACAAAATTTCATGAAAGTTTGCAGCAGGAATACTTCAAAAAAATAGATAATAAAGAGACTGACAGAAGGCCAATAAAATAGCATGAAATATTTCTTGGGGGTTATATTTTTTATACACAAAAAAAATTCCCAAAACATTTCTCTAAAAAATAAGGGTTTTTAAAAACTAACCATATGCAACAAATATCAATTGCATTTCTGGTGCTGCCATCTAGTGTGAAAGGTAAAGACTAAAAGTGAAGTATAAAGCAGATTTTATATGATTTTAAGTACATTTTCAGTTTTTAAAGAGTGAATCTTTTAGGTGAGCCCGAATAGGGCTCACTGAACCGGAAAGGGTTAAAACATTTTCCTCTCTCACTGTTGCCACTCTCTCTAAATCTTACAAGAAAACCAACTTAACACTACTGACACACGCATCATCCCCGATTGGTCTGCGCAGTCGGTAGCCGCGCCTCCGAGCAGACAGTGACGTCAACAGATCCCCCCCCCCCCCTGGGGGTTCCGAACACGTTAGTGCAAGAAAGATGATGCAATATCAAAAAAAGCATGTGTTACTTCGTACTTAACGATTTTCTTTTCTATGAGTATTAATACAGTATGGGACCTTTTATCCGGCAACCTCGGAACCGACCTCATTCTGGTTTATGGAATTTGCCAGTTTTCGGGTCGCTGCCAAAAAATTAACCCTTTGTGTACAGTACAATTAAAAAAGAACTGGTCTTTAAGTACAAGTAGCTTCTATGATAATTACTGTATATAATTATGTAAACAGTAAAGCATTCATAATAAATTTTTAAATAAAAAATAATTAAATTTATCAAATCTTACTGTAAAATAAAACTTCAATGCCGCAAAACGCGGTATCCACGCATTCTGTCAGATATGCAGAACCATGGTCCCCGCTCCCACCGCTACGCACGCTCGCCTCCTCATATGGATTACACAGACGGTAGACATTATATAGCTTACGTGATGGCCAAAAACAATATACCTCGCTCGCTCCCTTGATAACATCATGACATATGATATTGGTGACTATTCAATTATGAATCTTACTTGAAGTACAACAAACAATGCCTCTAATTGTGTATTTGTGAAAATGGAAAAAAAAGGTAATCAAATGAATACCACTATACTCTTCCAAAGAATGCATGTATTAAACGGAGGTATATCAATGGCAGAGAAAAAAAAAACAGTGTATCTCCAAAAAAAAAAAAATAATAATAATGTGTGAACTGTACAACTTTTCTAAAACATGTGAAAATTGCATTAACAAGGCCAAAAAATGGAGTGAAACACAAAAATATAAAGTACTCTTTAAAAAAAAAAGTGTTCAAAACAAATAATGAGTAAAAAATCAGTCAACATGTCGACTGTAAATAGTAACATGTTCAAAGAAAAAAAAAAAAAAAAAAAAAAGTGTAAAAATATATGGCAAAAATAGAAACAGTATATTGTGAGGTAAGAAAAGTAACTGAAAGAACATATACATTGTGCCATGGACTTAAATATGCAAAAATGCAGTGTGTAAGACTGTGTAAAAAGTGTGTGCCTTAGAAAGGCCTTGCGATGGACTTAATTAATACAAGAGTGTGGAAAGCAATGTAATTGAAGGCTTTATCATGAGTATTAATGTAGTAATTTATCAAAATAAAAAGAGTAACGAAAATAAAAACATAGCAGTGTAAAGTTGGTTGGTTGGTTTATTTATGTGTTATGGCACAAGGTCCAAAAGGGACATACTGTGCTAGACCGTGTGTAAAAGTATTAAAAGCAAGGTTTTTCCCAGGTAAAAGGGTGTAGTATAAAACAAGTAAAGCTAAAATCCATGAAACCTAAAAAAGATAAAAGCGAATTGTAGAAAGGTAAAAAGTACAGTCTGTCAATTAAATAACCAAATGTCGGAACCCTGTCAGGACATTTTTTTTTTCGGACCCTTCCCCCCGCGAACCAATTAAAACCCTTTCTAAAGCAAGAATTTTAAGTTTATCCATTTCTCCCTGAGATATGAAGGAAACAAAACGTGAAATTTCGGAAACCCCCCTCCGCGAACCAATTAAAACAATTAATCCAACAACTAATGAAAATTTCAAAATTAGTGATGAAATTTTTTTTATTAATCCATCGATACAAAGACGGAAAATACAGTGAAAAAAAATAAGGGGTTCGGTTTGGAATGTCCTGATTCCGGCTTCTGAAATATTTTTGAAAGAATTCTGTTACTCGTACAAAAACAGGTCTTCCAGCAACCATACATACCCACAAGTCGCCGAGCACAACATCCTCATTTTGGATGTCCAGGTGACTCGGTACGAAGTTCTTCCCCAAGAAAATCTTCTTCTCGGGCTGTCGTTCGAGCGATTCCTGCTTCCATTTCATCACCGCACTCTTAGATGCCTGAGAGCCGTCGAGAAAGACGTGGTTCACTGTGACCAATTGGACCCCTTCGGCCCGCGTGCAGTAGTTGCATAATACCGCAAACTGGATCTGGATGGGGCAGTTGAACGGACACTCTCGTTTGAACGCGCGCATAAATCCACAGTTTATGCAAATGAATTCTCTGCACATCTTGAAACTGATGCCAGAAAAATGAATCGGAAAAAGAGAGAGCATTCGTTAATAAAGAAAAAATCTTTATAACAAATAAATAATTTTGTTTTTAATATGGAAAAAAATAAACATATTTTATTTATTTACCTTTTAAAAAGTTGGTTTGTAACCTGCAAACGTATAAGTTTTCGTTAGGTTCTTTTTTAATTTTTGCACAGTACAATTAAAAAAGAACTCGTCTTTAAGTACAACTAGCTTCTATGATAATTACTGTATTTAATTATGTAAATAGTAAAGCATTTATAATAGATTTTAAAATAAAAAATAATTAAATTTATCAAAACTTACTGTAAAATACACTCATGTCCATAAATTAAGGATAATGAAGTTCAGGCAAAGAAAGAGAAAGAAGCAAAACAAATTTGACTTATTTGTAAAGTCTATTTATTAAACAAAAAGTAAAGAGCAAAAAAGATGCTACATGTTTGACATAATTAATAAAAATTGCAAGTTTTACTCCCTTGACCAAATTTAAAAAAAGAACCTATTTACAAAAAACAGTATAAGGATGGTTAATAGGATGGTTAATACGGAGTATGTCTCCCGGACGATGCAATACAGGTCTGACAACGCCTAGGCATGCTGAGTATCAAATGATCAATCCGATCTTGGGGAATATTACACCACTCATCAAGCAATGCACTCCGAAGTTCCAGTAGACAGGTGGGAGAGGGTTGGCAGGCTGCAATTCGTCGGCCAAGTATATCCCACACATGCTCTATTGGATTCAAGTCCGGTGAGTATGCTCGACAATGCATACGGGTGATATCCTCCGATTGAAGGCATTCGTCTACAATGTTTGCACGGTGAGGACGGGCATTGTCATCCATAAACACAAATTCAGCACCCATGGCGCCCCGAAACAAACGTACATGTTGTTCCAGAATGACATCCCGATAGATGTGGCCTGTCATCGTTACACTCTGAACATGCAGGTCAGTTCTGGAACCAAGAATAATTCCTCCCCAAACGAGCCATCCTGCACCACCGTAACGGTGTCTTTCAATGGTGTTCTCTTGGTGGTAACGGGTACCTGGCGCTCTCCAGATGAATGTCCGGCGAGAATCAGACTCCAAACTAAACCTGGACTCGTCGAAAAACATCAAGCAAGACCACTGTTGCGGTGTCCACAATGCATGCTCTCTACTCCAGGTTAATCGCAGGCGACAGTGAGTTGCGGTAAGTGGAACACATCTGACAGGCCTACGAGCATATAGACCAATGTGCCTTAAGCGTCTGTACACGGTCTGCCTTGAAACTGTCGTACCGGTAGCTGAAGAGACAGGTCTGATGCTGTACTCCGTCTGTTTCTTTTGGCAGTAACTGCCAAATAGCGGTCCTCATTCGGCATTATAACTCGGGGGCGACCTGTGCTGTAACGTCTACGCACATTACCATCATCTTGGAATCGTTGCCAAAGCCTGGAGATAACACTCTGGGCGATTCCAAGTTCCTCGGATACTTCCAGCTGGGTATGTCCACATTCCAGTCGTCTGATAATTCTGCCACGTAAAACATCATCCTAATGCCTCCTTTGTGCCATAACTATGTGGTTTTTGCACTAAAAGGCTTTCACAGCGCTTGTGAAAAATTTTACTTCTTTGCCACCATTCCTTGTATACCCCTCTCTTACACTCTCGTCATTGTGACGTACCATCCACGCCATCTGGTGGTTTCCTGTAATTTGCATATTCTTCTTCAAGATGTGTGTGATCATTCCACAGGTGGAATTTTTATTTTAGAGATCAATTTCTGTTTGATTCTGAATTATCCTTAATTTATGGACATGAGTGTAAAACTTCAATGCCGCGAAACGCGGTATTCATGCATTCTGTCAGATATGCAGGACCATGGTCCCAGCTCCCGCCGCTACGCACGCTCGCCTCCTCATATGGATTACACAGGCGGTAGACATTATATAGCTTACGTGATGGCCAAAAACAATATACCTCGCTCGCTCCCTTGATAACATCCCCTGAGGGGGAAGACCTACTCTAGGTCTTTACGGGTGTTGCAATCCTGGGGCCCCAGCGATTTTTCGCTCCTCTTTGTTCTACCCTCCTCTCCTCTTAGCTGTCTCCTTCCTTTTCCCCCTCAGTGTAGTTTCCTCTTTGGAGGTGAGGGCCCCGCCTTAGAAGCTACGGTCGCCCTGTGCCGTCAGCTTCTGCTGGTGGAAAACTACCCACGTGTTTGCCGTGCGTGGAGACCCGTGTCCCCGGAAATGAGGAACCTGGTAATTGAGGGGTGTTCCCGTAGGGGAAATCATCTGAATGGCATTTCCATTGGGACGGGATCAACCTCAACACATTACTTTGGCCTCGGCTTCGGGTAAATGGGAGGTACACAGCTTTCCCCTGTGTATCAATCGGCTGGTGTTACTGATTCACTCAACTGCTAGGTATCAAGGAATCGGTCTTCTGCTGGGCACGTCGTTAAGGGTGGACGCTGCTTACAGGGATGCACTGTGCGCGTATAGACCCGGCTAGCACTAGTGTGCAAATGCACATCCCCTCGTAGGACTCCGTGGTGGGTGGTGCGGCCGGGTCCGAACACTTCTTTCTCAACATGGCTTCGAAATTTTGTTCCTCTCCCAATCCATCTTCAGTCGCCAACGCTATGCTAACAAGTACCAAGGACAACATGGATTTGCAACCGTCTAACACAAACGCTCGATTTTTCATCATACACAGTGTCGAAGGAAACTTTCATGAAGCATCGCCATTTTTTATACACAAATGTATCATAGCCAATGTAGGTGAAGTGAAAAAAGTAAAAAAACTAAGATATGGAGACCTTCTTGTAGAAGTTACCAGCAATAGACAAGCTTCAAAAATATTTAAAATCAAAGACTTTGGGCTAAAATCTGTTACAGTATCACCTCATACCTCCCTAAACACATCAAGAGGAGTCATATCTGAACCCGAACTTTTACACTGCTCTGAAGCTGAAATACTAGAAAATCTGAGAGACGAAAGTGTATGTGCTGTCCGTCGCATCACTATTCAGCGCAATAATCAAACAATCAACACTAAACACATTGTCTTAACTTTTCAGTCACCCACTATTCCATCCCATATTAAAGCAGGCTATCTATTATGTCCCGTAAGACCATACATTCCAAATCCTATTCGTTGCTTCCATTGTCAAAGATTCGGTCATACAAAAACGTCCTGTCGTGGATCTCCGGCCTGCGCCCGCTGCGGTGCCAATGGCCATGACAGCGACACCTGCTCAGCAGTTGCAAAATGTGTAAACTGCAAACAGGAACATCCGTCATATTCCAAGTCATGCCCAAAATGGGTATTCGAAAAAGAAATTCAGTCCCTGCGTGCCTCTCAAAGACTCTTATCCTGAAGCCCGTAAAATAGTATAAAAACCGTACCCCTAAACCTTGTCTATCGTATGCAGCAGTAACAAAAATCAATAGCAATCCAAACTGATCCACCACAATCCATACCCACCCCATTCTCAACAACTTCAATAGCTAAACACCCAACTCCTACTCAAAGTAAATCTTCCATAGCCTTGCAAAAAAAACATTTCCAAGAAAACTTCTGAAAGTCTCAACCCAAGCCGACCTCAGATAAAAAAATCTTCTGTATACCGAACAAAATATAATAAATCCAGAATAAAACATATCCCTCCACAGCCACCTATTGACGACTCTATCCTACATTTGGAACCAACAGACTCAGACATATCTGACAAAGAAATGGACGATGAAATCTTAATTCCTACATCTGAACCCCCGGGGATTATTGTAGTATTCTGCTTACTACTGCCGTGAAAATTTAGTTTAGTTTAAAAAAAAAAAATTTAGATTTTTGTCCATTGCGTTGTGACCGATAGTGTAGAAAATAACCCAATGATCTCAGCCTTGCCTGAAGTGTGTGTTAGAAAAGTGGTAAAATAAACACAGAGACATTGCATTTGATCACCAAAAAAAAAATTATTTTATTCAACAATAACAGAGGAAAACAACTTGTGGCCTCGCGACATCAGAAAAAGAAATGAAAAGTAAGAAAACACAGCGCAGGGGTTTTACTGCGCGTGGTAGAATTGCTCAAGGACAAAAAAATACTAGAAGGCTTTAATTACCCAATTATTAGCCCTTGTAGATTTAACAGAAAAAAAATAATAAAATAAAAATAAAAGAAAATGCATAATAAAGTTGTCATGACAAAAGTAGCTCGATTGGATCCAAAATTTAAGTTAAAGGCTCTGCTGCAGCATAAAAAAAAATTATCCTATCAAAAAAAGTAAAAAAAAAAGAAAATTGGGCAAACAAGTCCCCACCTTTCCCTAGCCTCACAAGGCATCTGATGAAAATCCCGCACTAAATCCCTATCTATTACTTGAAACCCCACCTTTACAATCCAACAGGTTAGTTTAAACAATTGCCAAAATAAAGAAATAAAAAACCAAAAAGGGAACTTTGCAATTTTTACACCAAAGGGTGCAGCAAAATACAATGATGTGCAGATCAACGCAAAGAATCACAGAGATTAGCATAGGCCAAACCAGCATTTAACATGGCATTTACATTTATCATATTAACAAAAGAAAATTAACATTGTCATGAATTTACACCGAATAGCCCATAGAAAGTACTGCCCCCCCCCCCATTAAACATTATAAGAACAAAAAGGATAGTTCTAGCACAGCTTGAAGCATGAAGTCGCTGATCCAGCTCGTGGTGGAGAAATGGAAGCAAGGAAGTTAGAAAAAGGGTAAACGGTTAGATCTCACCCACGGATCCAATGGCAGGCCTGGTCTCGGCGTTTCAGGGAACCGACGGTCGGTCGCTGATGGCTGCCGGAGGCGGCATCTTGGTCTCTCCACTGGTCAGGGATTCCGGACGGCACAATCAGGCGTCGGGGACTTCGCGTTCCAGACAACACTAGCGGCTCCCGGTCTGGGAAAAAGGTGATCGTAGTGCGAGACGTCGAATCCGGTAGCTGATTTTCATCGTAGCCAATGAAAAACACAGGGGAGTGGGGGCCTTACGCCCAATTCACATCCAAAGGTGGCAGATGGTGACGCATCGGCATGATGGCCGAATCGAGGCAGACGGCCAAAAAAAAAGGGAAAAAATTTACATGGTGATCATCGAAATTAAAAGGAAGTTGGCCCTCTGGCCGTGAATCTCTTTCTTTACATTTTGCAACACTTCAAAAACCGCGCAGTTGGTCGGCCGAAGAGAAAAAAAACAAGAGGCCGGAGCTGATTTCCCTTTTTCTTTACACGTCCTCACAGCACGCACGCTGGCCTCCGAACTGACGCTTTTCGCCCTTTGCGCGAGGGGCTTCGCATAGACGCCGACCGCGGGGACCAATCAGAGTGCGCCATCTCAGCCGGGAAACTTCGAGAACATTCGATCGACGGGGGAAGGAAGCGAGAAAAGAAGAAAATGGCGGCCAGCAACTACTACACGCGGGAAAGAAACCAACTTGGCCGAGAAGAAACGCAGGCAAGAACGGCCATCTTGAAATGGGGAAAAAAACTTAATTCATCAAAAGGGCATTAAAAAAAAACGTTATTAAATTTCCTAAAATTTTAGCGGGAGATAGCTAATCGTCCGAGACAACCCTGGGTAAAATTTGGAATAAAAATTAAATTAGAAGAGAGTAAAACTAATTAAAAACCGGACATGAACAAGAGATATTGCAAGAAATGAGTTAGGCTATTGAAGAGAGAGGGAAACTTAATAGTCAGCAGAAAATCGACAGAATTTACCTGATAATTAAAATTACACCTCCGGAGACCGGGCAAACAAAGGCAGAATTAATTTAAAGAAAAGGTAATTATTTAAAAAATAGGGTAATTAGTAGTAATTTAAAAGAGGTTAGCTATTGAGTTATAGAAGAAGAGTCATCCAGACCATTATATCTCCTGACAAAAGGTATTTAAATTAAACTTCCAAGTTAATTACAAGTATTAAGAAAATAAATAATTAATGGTTAAAACAATTAAAAATAAAAAATTACTGCTTTTGATTTGTAAAAAACATTATCCCCCAAAAACAATACAACATATTATCCTTCCTTCTCCCCCAAAAAATTTTTTACGAAGTAAAAAATTTTTCGTTGAGAAGCCAGGAACACACTGGTGAAATGTCTTGAGAAGCAGCGTATAATACCATTTTGACAACTAAACCTGGGGAAGACCAGCCATGGCAGCAAGAAAAAAAAAAATTTTGCATAATGCAAAATACCTCAAATAAACATCAAGAACCCGTGTCCCAAGTCAGGACACATAAAAAAAATTTCAACCCTATACCTACATATTCCATAAAGAAAAAATCAATCAAAAGGCAAAGTTTTACCTGCACATTCCTTCACAACAAAAACATACAGTATATATGTAGTACGACATAAAACATGACAGAACAACATTAAACGAAGACAAAAAGGTAAAAAATCTTTGGTACAAAAGGGTAATACGCAATACTGACCATGATGATTTAGAGTCCAAGGAAGTGGTCAGTAGCAAAATTTTGTAAAGTCCTCGTATAAGTAGTCACTACGTGGAGTTTGTTGTCACAAGCGTGGGTAAAAAATTAGTTCAGAGATTTCCAAAAGTAAATAAAAGGCTAGTCAGTGTCATGTATTGAATACAAGACCACTAGCAGGCAAGGGCGGACAAGTACCTAGGATGTTGAACCACCCCCCTTTCAAAGAAAGCTGAGAAAAAAAAATTTTGACAGGGGCATGACAATCCCAAATTTGTAGAGAATGAAAAAAAACCCAATTAATGCATTAATTTAGAGGTTAAGTTGGTAAAAACATTAGGAGACAGGAGAGAAATGATCCCTGAATAACCTCACATCCAGCAGCAATTGGTCTGAGTACAACAGGCTAAACACCAGCCCAATTGTGACCCAAGATCAATTACCACCAAACATGGAGGTTAATTCAAGTGACCAAGAAGGCTCTAGAAACACATCTGGACACTAATCATTTTCTCCAAAGAGGAAAACAAAACAAAACAAGGTAATTTTAAGAAAACAGCCCAAACCAGCATGAATAACTGAAAGCAAACACCCCCCCCATTTAACAAAAGGTAACCAGAAGGTTGGTAGTAACAAAAAGAATTACTTATTGTAAACAAAGTGAGAAAAAAAAATTTTGAACCCTAAGTTTCTTAGATAAAGGCCCTGGGATTGTCTACACCAGCAAAGTTAACAACTCTAAAATTTTCCTCAAGCCATTACAGAGAGAACAAAAGTTTGAACCCAGAAATCTCTGCACTGATTTGACAATTCCAGTACAAGTTTTTGTTTGACATAATCAGGTAAAAGTATTTTAAGAAAACTTTCATGTGGTTAGACAGTAATAAAAGGTAAAAAAAAAATATCACATGAATTATTGCAATGGCCCTTAGCCATACACAATTTGTACTACCAAATGGGTACTACATCAGATTATAACACTTACACAAAATCACCAAACCAAAACAAAATATTTACTTCAGTAGGAACTTGTATAAAAATGTAACAACATATAACACAGATTGTGCAGGTAAAATTTGATTGATACCAACAAACAAGTAAACAAAACACCCCACCCACAAGAAACTAAAAGTAGACGAAAAAGGTAAACACAAATGCAAACACTAAAAAAAAAATACAATACTAAAATGACACCCAAATTCAAAAAGGAAAAAATGATTCGCAAATAAAAGACCCAGCACTACTTTTTAATTACAAAGCCAAATTGATTACGTGGCCTAAGATTATACCCATGACTACTAGTGGAGCTAGACAGGCCTGGAGAAATCGAAGATGGGGTTGCGGCATCAATATCATCACCATTTGAACTTAAAAAGGAAACAGGGGACACAACAGTATCTCTAAAAAAATCAGTAACAGGTTCTGCATCAGACAGGGTTACAACAGGCGGCATAGGAGAAGCTTGAAAACTACCAAAACTGTCATCCCAAGTGGGATCATAAGGAAGAAAGGGGTTTGGGTACTCTTTCAACATCTTCGCTTCCCAATCCTCAGTTGAAGACGAAGGGGTAGACTCAGGTAAAACAGACTCAGGAGTGTGTGGCAAGTTGTTATTACTAGTAGGAAAAACATCTCTATCAACAACTTTAAAAATTCTATTGACATGTACCTTTTGAACATCTGAAGGGTTAGTTAAAAGAGAAATCAAAAATAAAACAGGAGAACATTGCTTTAAAACGCGATAGGGACCCTTATTAAATTTACAAAGCTTTTTCGACAAATTAGGTTTATGTGCAGGTGTGTGTAAGAAGACAGTGTCACCAACTTTAATGTCTTTTAAGTTAAATTTTGTAGGAGCAGAGTTAGCTTGGTTATGAGAGGCAACTTCAAGGCGATCTTTAATTATTGGAAAAGTGTTCTGGAGATTGGTGACAATTTCCTGAGCATAGGATCTAGTGTCAGCATATGTCCTGAATTTTGATGAAAAAATCAGGTCATATGGCAACACCAGATCTCTACCATAGGTGATAAAAGCAGGAGTATTTTGAATAGTTCTGTGGTAGGCAGTGCGAAAGGCCAGCAAAGCAAAAGGCACCTGTTCGCACCAATCCTCCTGAGTTTCACTAACCAAATGACTTAAAGAGTCTACTAAAACCTTGTTCAACCGTTCAACGACCCCGTTGCCTTGCGGATTATAGGCCACCGTGTGCATTTTCTCGATTCCTAAGACCTTATAGACTCCCATTGCCTGCGACAGAAAATTGGACCCCCTGTCTGAGTACAGCACCTCCATAATGCCATGTCTGGAAATAAAGTCCACCAAAACCCTAGCTACAGTGGCACTTTGTATGTCTTTAACAGGGTAAGCTTCTGGAAATCTAGTAAAATAATCTGTAATTACAATTAAAAATTTGTTCCCATGTTTAGAGGTAATAAAGGGACCAACCGCATCAATCGCACACTTCTGGAAAGGTCTATCAACAGTGGGGATCTCCTGGATGGGTGCCTTTTGACCTTTTTTGAAACCACGTCTTTGTAAACAAGAATGGCAAGACATCACATAATTTTTTACATTACGGTACAGACCTACCCAAAAAAATTTTGCCTAACCCGATGCAATGTTCGAGAAAGACCTGGATGTGCAACAGTTTTGTTGTCATGGCAGGCTTGAAGAACTTTCTGAACAAGAGAGTGAGGGACAACAAGTCGAATATTGGAAAAATTTGCATCAGTAGATTGGCAAACAAGAATATTTTGTTGAAAAAAAAATTTATTTGACTTATGAATGAAAAAAGGATCTTGCGAAATATTACTCGCCATCTTTTGGCAAAAGAGTCTTCCTGTTGTAATTTAATTAAGTCCTGGTTAGGCAAAGGTAAAATTTCACACTTAAATGGAACATTATCAACAACGTTAACTTCTCTAGAAAGAAAGTCTGCCATTAAATTTAACCGTCCAGGTTTGTGTACAATAGTATAGTCATATTGTTGTAACGTCATAATCCAACGAGCTATGCGAGAGGTGGGATCCTTCAATTTAAAAAGTTGCGAAAGTGACTGTTGGTCAGAAAAAATAGTTACATGAGTGCCATAAATATACTGTTTAAATTGATTAATACCAAAAACCACGGCAAGGGCTTCCTTCTCCACAACAGAATAATTTATTTCAGCGGCCGAAAATTTTTTTGGAAGCAAAACAGACTGGGTGCGGAAAACCGGCTTCATCCTCTTGTGTGAGCACAGCGCCCATGGCGAACTTGCTCGCGTCAGTACAGATAGAAAAGGGCTTATTGAAATCTGGTAATTTTAAGCAAGGCACTTTCGTTAAATCCGACTTAAGTTGGTCAAAGGCATCTTGTTCGAGATCCCCCCAGGAAAATTTTACAGAGTCTTTAGTTAAATTAGTTAAAGGGAGAGCTTTTAAGGAATAATTATTGATGAACTTTCTATAAAAACCAGTCAGGCCTAAAAATGAGCGAACTTGTTTTCGGGTTTTTGGAACAGCAGCATTGAGAATAGATTTGATGTTATTAGGATCTGGCATTACCTTACCCTCCGTTACTCTATGTCCTAAATACGTAATTTCACTTTTTGCCAAAGCACACTTTTTGGGTTTAAGTTTTAGGTTTGCATCAGTTAGACGCTGAAAAACGAGCTCGAGCCTAGACAGATGATCTTCAAAGGTAGTTGATGCCACAACCACATCATCAATATAAACCCCGATTTGGAAGTTGGATAGTCCGGACAGCACCACTCCCATTAATCGTTGGAAACTAGCACTCGCGTTTCGCAAGCCAAATGGCATCCGTTTGAAGTGAAAGAGGCCCTCCTCTGTAGTAATACCCGTGAGATGAGCATCGTCTGGATGCATAAACATTTGATGAAAACCTGACGTCAAATCCAAGGAAGAGAAAAATTTAGCCCCAGAAAGAAAATCAATCATCTCTTGCAAATTCGGAAGAGGGAAATTATCTGGTATGGTCTTGGCATTAAGCTTACGGAGATCGGCCACCAGGCGAAATGATCCATCCGCTTTTTTGACCAGAAGGACTGGCGCAGCATAACTGCTGGTCGATGGTTCGATAATGCCAGCCTCCAAGAGAGTTTGAATCTGCCTCTTCATTTCAGGCTTGAGGTGGTAAGGGACACGATAGGGCTTAGAACGAACCGGAATGTCATCTGTAAGGTGTATACGGTGTTGAATGATGGGGCAGGCGCCCAAGTCGGAGGAGTTTAATGAAAAAACAGACTTATATTTGGACAAAAGAGCAATCATGTCATTGCGTTGAGATTCGTCAAGATGGGATAAATCTATGTCCTTAGCCCACTGGCTAAAATCATCTGAACCAGCTTGTTGTTCTACCGAGTTGACTTCGTCAGAAACTTTATTTAAATGGATAGGGGTAATATTAACAATTTTCATATTCTTATTTAAGGTAATGGAATCATGGGTAAGATTAATAACTTGAATTAAACACTGACAATTATCATTGATGGTGGAAATAGCATTGGCAACAAGAAAGGAAGTTAAATTTGTATCAGGATTAGGTTCAATTATTACAGTAGAATTAATGAAAGAGGGATCGCAGTTTGGAATAGTCACAAAAAATCTCTTTTGAGAATAAGCGGGTAAAATGATCTTAGCGGGCAACTTGCCAAAAAGAGAAAAGTCAACATCGGGATCAACATCATCATGTGCACTTGGCACGACAGCATTCAGAGAAAACGGGGGATGTTCATGCGTCCAGACCACTCTAATATCATCATTAAATAAAATACAGTTGTCACAATCGATATGAAATTTGTAAGTCTTTAGAAAATCAAGTCCCAAAATGACATCAAAGTTAGGAGAAAGACAACTCTGAGCAACCAAAAAATTACATGAAAACGGGGTGTTACAAATGTGCAACTCAGTTTGAATTAATTTTGGGGTGACTATGTCAAAACCCGTGAGAGCCTTTAAAGAGAGGTGAGAACTATCAAATTCCTTAAAGTTAATTAGAATATTAAAAACATTAGAAGAAATTAAATTAACACAGGCACCAGAATCTATGAGTGCACGAAACTTAAAATTGGCAAAGTTAACGGAAATTATGGGTAAAGAACTCGACACACTTACTACAGGTTGCACAGCGGGATCAAACGGGGAATTAATGGAGTGTTGCGATCCAGACCAACCTCCCCCCAAACTTAGTTTAAATTTCCATCATTAACCCCACTCTGATCAGAGCCTGAAGCATTGGCAGGAGCCTGATTTTCCTGACGAGGCCTGTGTTGGGATCTAGCAGCCTGGTCACGTTGTTTTTTCCGACAATCTCTCGCGTAATGTCCTGGGCGGTCACAATAAAAACAAGTTATGTTACGTTGAGTTCGGGCAGGTTGGGAATGTCGCTGCGGAGGAAAAGATTGTGGGATAAAACTCTGCGACTGCATTTGTGATAGCTGAGCCTGCATCGCAGCCATCTGGCTGGTGAGCAATTCAAGGCTTTTTGCATATGAGTCCGTAGTGGCCTTAAGGAGCCTCTCAAAGTCGCCTTCCACCATCTGGGAACGTGCCGTTACGGCATTTATGTCTGACAGGTGGCATTGGAGTGCCACTTCCACACGTTTCGCGACCTGTACCGCCTCGACAAAAGTTTTAGGGTCTACAACAACGACCTGGGCCTTAATGTTTGGGAGAAGACCCGCTTTGAATTGTGAAAGGAGCATCTCCTGTGAGAAGCTCTGAGGTATCGTGTCCGAGGAATTTATGGGATTTTTGAGGGCCTTATGGGCAATTCCTTCCAGTCTAGTGGCGTAATCACGCACTGTCTCCCCAAAATTTTGCTTACAGGACGTTAATTTTTCTATGTCCTGGGCCAAGGATCCCGCTTGTTACTTGTTGGTGTGATAAAACAAGAACGTTTAACAGTAGAACAGACAGTAACATTTATTAACTAAAATCAACAGAAGGTGTATCAATAGAAAGATTAAAATATAAAACATTCAGCGCATTTGCAGTGAGGAGGGATTCCCCAAACGGCATTCACGGGCGAGCCATCGAAACTGACTTGCATTCCGAGGAGCAAAGCTGCTCTTTTTTCTCCATCGAGTCT
Organism: Cheiracanthium punctorium; assembly: GCA_038373885.1. Taxonomy (NCBI): domain Eukaryota; kingdom Metazoa; phylum Arthropoda; class Arachnida; order Araneae; family Cheiracanthiidae; genus Cheiracanthium; species Cheiracanthium punctorium. The sequence continues at coordinate 32,567 of JAWZYV010017178.1, forward strand.
GCGCCTGCGCCAGCTGGTATGGAGGATCTTCGGCTCGTAAAGTCGACTTAGAGCGCGCTTTTTCGACCAGCGCTTGCCTTGGCGCGGGCTCTGAAATGCAATGCCACACCACCTCCCCTCCTGGAAAAAAATCTGAAACGAGAAAGACTAGAAGAATTTTAGAGTTCAGGGTACTTTTTTGTAAATTGGACCTTACGTCCATACCGGGTTCGATAAACGGGTGTTGTAACATCTGACAGCACTGTTTCAGTGGCCGTAGAGGGAAGTGTTTCATCATTTGATGGTACTTTTTCAGTTGAATGATCTGGCAGAGAAACATCTTTAAAAGATGGGGCTGGTAGAGGATCTATAGAGGGCATATGAGCAGGTTTCAAACGATCAATTGACACTGTCCTTTCCTTGCCGTTAACAACGATATTGAAGGTTTTATCACCTCGTTTAAGTACTTTGTGAGGCCCTGTATACGGGGTACATAGAGATGGCTTGACAGCATCTACCCTGAGAAAAACGTGTGAACATGTATGCAAATCTTTAAAAATAAAAATCTTTGTTGAATTATGACTAGTAGTAGGAATTGGTTTTAAAGTTGCATATGCCTATTTAACCTAGCAAAAAATTTACTATCAGGTGTATCGGCTGTTGTAGCTGCAAAAAAACTGTCCTGGTAGTCTAAGATTTTCTCCATATACTAGTTCACTTGGTGAAGATTCTATTTCTTCTCTGTAAACTGTGCGTAATCCCAAAAGAACCATGGGTAAAACTTCAGTCCAATGAATGGAGGTATGGCACATTATGGACTGTTTTAGGACTCTATGCCAGCGCTCAATAATCCCGTTTGACTGTGGGTGATATGCCGTGGTATGTGACAGATTTATTCCAAAATTCGTTGCTAGTGATCGTAGTACCTCACCCCTAAACTGTGTACCTCTGTCAGTTGTTATGCGCTCGGGTATTCCAAACCGCGCAATCCAACCGCTGTAAAATGCATTTATGACTGTTTCAGCTTTTATATCTGGAAGTGGGAAAGCCTCTGGCCACCTTGTAAACCTATCTATACACGTTAAGCAGTATGACATACCGTGCGAATATGGTAAAGGTCCAATCAGGTCGATATTTATATGTGAAAAACGCTGACTTGGAACTTTAAGTTCACAGAAAGGAGAATGTACATGCCGAGAAACTTTGGCTTTCTGGCAGGGAATACAGGTTCGCGATAACTGTGCAATTTGCTTTTTTATGTCTGGCCATACGAAGCGATCTGTGATCAATTTCACTGTTGCTTTAATACCTGGATGAGCAAGACAATGCATTGTATTAAACACTTGTATTCGAAATTCTTCCGGAATATAAGGGCGAATGGTAGCTGTAGAAGTATCACAATATAGAGAGTAATCAGAATTCGGAATAGGTAGTTTCTGTAACTTAAAAACGGTATTAGGATTTGACAAGAGTTCTTTTAGTTGTTCATCGGATTCTTGGGCTCGCGCTATAGCTGGAAAGTCCAAAGGTTCCGGAAATTGTACTTCGTAAATCCTTGATAAGGCATCGGCTACTGTATTTTTTGAACTAGCCATATAACGAACATCAGTGCTAAATTCCGCAATGAAATTAAGCTGATTGATTTGTCGTGGAGAAAGTTTATCATATTTTTGTGAAAATGCTTTAATTAAAGGCTTATGATCAGTAAAAATTATGAAGTTAGTTCCTTCCAAAAGATAACGAAAATATTTAATTGCAGCAAAAATCGCTAAAAGTTCACGATCGTAAGTGCTGTATTTCATTTCAGTAGAGCTTAATTTCCTAGAGAAAAATCCCAGAGGTTCCCATCCATCTTTGTTATGTTGCTGGACGCAAGCGCCTATGGCCTTGTCTGACGCATCACACATTATTGCAATTTGAGCTTTTAAATTTGGATGTTTTAAGGACGTTATCTCTTTCAATACTCTCTTGCAATTGTCAAAGGATCTCTCAGATTCTTCTGACCAATTCAATACTGATTTATCATTCTTTTTACCAGGTCCCAACATTGCATGCAATGGGAGTTGTGTTTCAGCTGAATGGGGTAAAAATCTTCTATAGAAATTTAAAATACCCAAAAAACGTCGAAGTTCAACGACAGTATTTGGCTTTGGAAACTCCTCGATTGCTTTTACTCTGTCGGGTAAAGGGGTTATACCTGTTTTATCAATCATGTGTCCTAAAAATTTTACTTTTTCTGCTGCAAATGTGCACTTTGGCAAATTAACTTTTAATTTGTGTTCTTTTAAGCGAGAAAAGACTTCTGTTAGGTGAAGTAAATGTTCATTTAGGTCATTAGAAGCTATTAGCAGATCATCTATGTAAACAAAGCAAAAGTCTAATCCTTCCAAAATTTGATCCAGAAGACGCTGCATGGTTTGGGCCGCATTTCGCAATCCAAAGGTCATAAAATTATATTGGAATAAGCCGAATGGCGTAATAATAGCGGTCTTTGGTATGTCTTTATTCATTGGAACTTGATGATATGCTTTTCGTAAATCTAATGTGCTAAAATCTTTCTTTCCGTATAAATTATATGTGAAATCATAAATATGTCGTATTGGATAATTATCAGGTATTGTAATTGCGTTTAAAGCACGATAATCGCCACATGGGCGCCACGTACCGTCGGATTTCTTAACCATGTGCAGTGGACTACTCCAACAACTTTTCGAAACGCTACAAATTCCTTTTTGTACTAAGTATGAAAATTCTTCTTTAGCTGCTGCTAATTTGTCTGGAGACAGACGTCTAGCTTTAGCCGCCACCGGTGGGCCTTTTGGTTTCTATTGTATGGCAGACATTTGACTTATTAGACGTTTCAAAATTATCATCGAATAAAGAACTGTATTGTTTTAATAACATATTGAATCTTTCAGACGGATGCACGAGGGTTATTCTTTGACACAGTACTTGTGAAATTTTACCTCGAGAAGAAAACGCTAGTCAAGCTGTCAATCAATTTTTTAGACTTTAAATCGACGATTATTCAAAATTATGCAAGAAATCTGCACCGAGTATAGGTCGAGATACATCGGCAATTGTGAATGTCCAAGGAAAAATTCTACGAAGGTCGATATCTAAATTCAATATCTTTTTTCCAAATACATTAATTTTTGTACCATTTGCAGCTAACAAATTTAAAAGAGATCTTGAATTATAAAAGCGCTCATCAGGTGTAGGTGGAATAACACTTAAATCTGCTCCGGTGTCAACTAGTAGGTCTATGCCCAAATTTCTTTCGCGTACTATTAAGCGACAATTTTTTAAAGCCTCAACATTCGTCGCTGAAAATGCCCTGGCTATTTAGTTTTCCGACGAAAAAGAGCAAGGTTTCGTGCATTTAGTTCGCCTTTTTACCAAACTTAAAATGATACCAGCAAGACCTCCCCTCACTGTCAGAACGACGGGTAGAAGTATTACGTTTTCGAGAAACTGATCTATTTCGAGAATACAGAGTAAAAAAGTTTATCAACTCTCTTATTTAATTCGTGAATCTGTATTTGCAAAATCGTTTAGCGCTTTATTTGTAACTTCTAACTTCTCCGGTTTTGAACTTAACTCTGTGCTATTCAAAGATGACAAACTCGTTACGTCAGCAATTTTATCAGCCATTACAGCTAATCTATTTAATTCATCCTCTGAGGTAGCCCAAAATAGCTTGTATTTGTGTAGGCAAACGCTGCAACCATAAGGATTTAAGCAATCCCTGACCAATATTTCGTTCACGCTAACTCCTGCATTTCGCGGAGGAGGAGGTGACGGACGCTTGTCTCCTAAATTTACATCTTGCAAAAGTTTTCTTAACCTACGTTCCTCAGGATCAGAAAAAAATAGCTATTCAGGCGTTTTTTAAGTTACACTATATGCCATTATCATCAGGAGGAGAATCAATTATGTCACTAACCTGAGATAGAACTTCTGTTTCGATGTTTCCGATCACAATATAATATTTCGTTAATACTTGAATGTTACACAGAAAGTTATGAACTGGCTTTCAATTTGCGACGAAACCACACAGCTGGATTTTCTTTCCCAAAAGGGCGGCACATTGACAGAGACCCTATTCAGAGTATTGCTTGTATGTTTGTCAGCCTCTTCAGATGCAGTATCCGTCCATCTTGAGTAAAAGCTTTAAGTTGACTTTCTTTGAAAACTTTTTTCGGGTCACCAGTTGTTACTTGTTGGTGTGATAAAACAAGAACGTTTTACAGTAGAACTAGACAGACGTAACATTTATTAACTAAAATCAACAGAAGGATGTATCAATAGAAAGATTTAAAATATAAAACATTCAGCGCATTTTGCTAGTGAGGAGGATTCCCCCCAAACGGCCATTCACGGAGGCGAGCCATCGAAAACTGACTTGCCATTCCGAGGGAGCAAAGCTGCTCTTTTTTCTTCCATCGAGTCTGCGCCTGCGCCAGCAGCTGGTACGGAGGATCTTCGGCTCGTAAAGTCCACTTAAAATGCACTTAGAGTGCGCTTTTTCGACCAGCGCTTGCCTTGGCGCGGGCTCTGAAATGCAAACGCCACACGCTTCTGCAAAGTGTGCCATGAAGCGGTCTTTGAATTCTTTCAACGTTAGACCTCAATTGCCTCAAGTAGATGTGTTAAGAATGTGTAGAATTGGAGAGCAGCACCCTCCATTTTCAATTTCGCGACTGCCAAGGCCTGGTCATCCCGTCCAGGCCGCCCAAGGGTCTGAATTAGGGAAAGGGTAGTGAAAAAAATTGGAGCAGTATTCTAACACAGACAGTGGTGGGAGCATGCCGATAAAAGCCGGACCCTGGCAAATGCCGCCGCCCTGGCACCTACATCTAGAGCCATACTGGGACTTAGGAAAAAGAAAATTTTGAAACTCCCAAAATAAAAGTTTACCACCCAATAAGACTTCTCAAGACATGTCCCCAGTTACAAAGAGATATGTAAATGCCATAAAAAAAAAATGAAAAGTTTTCTGTATCCATTTCACCTTATTCAACACACACAAGATTGGCAAAGGAGAGGTCAACGGCACCATTTTTTGTAGTATTTCTGCTTACTACTGCCGTTGAAAATTTAGTTTAGTTAAAAAAATTTAGATTTTTTGTCCCATTGCGTTGTGACCGATAGTGTAGAAAAATAACCCAATGATCTCAGCCCTTGCCCTAGAAGTGTGGTGTTAGAAAAGTGGTAAAAATAAACACAGAGACAATTTGCCATTTTGATCACCAAAAAAAAAATATATTTTATTCAACAATAACAGAGGAAAAACAACTTGTGGACCTCGCAAGAACATCAGAAAAAGAAATGAAAAAGTAAGAAAACACAGCGCAGGGGTTTTTTAACTGCGCGTGGTTAAGAATATTGCTCAAGGACAAAAAAATACTAGAATGCTTTTAATTACCCAATTATTAGCCCATTGTAGATTTAACAGAAAAAAAATAACAATAAAAAAAAATAAAAGAAAATGCATAATAAAGTTGTCATGACAAAAAGTTAGCTCGATGGCATCCAAAATTTTAAGTTAAAGGCTCTGCTGCCAGCATAAAAAAAAATTATTCCTATCAAAAAAAAGTAAAAAAAAGAAAATTGGGCAAACCAAATGATCCCCACCTTTCCCTAGCCTCACACAGGCAATCTGATGAAAATCCCGCACTAAATCCCTATCTATTACTTGAAACCCCACCTTTACAATCCACACAGGTTAGTTTATAAACAATTCATCAATGCCAAAATAAATGAAATAAAAAACCAAAACATGGGAATCATTATGGCAATTATTACACCCAAAGGGTGCCAGCCAAAATTACACAATGATGTATGCAGCTCAACGCAAAGAATCACATGAGTATTAGGCATAGGCCAAACCAGCATTTTAACATCGGCCATTGTACTTATTTATTCATATTAACAAAAGGAAATTAAAACAATTGTCACTGAGAAGTTTACTACCACCAGAACTAGCCACCACCAGTAGAAACTAGACAATCTTTAAGCCATTTGATATGTAAATCCCCCCCCCAATTAACATTATTCGATCACAAAAAGGATAGTTCTATGCATGAAGTCGCTGCATTCCAGCTCGTCGCGTGCGCATGAAATGGAAGCAGGGAAGCTTCAGAAAAAGGAGTAAAACGGTTAGATCTCAACCCACTGGATCCAATGGCAGGCCTGCGTCCTCTTGGCCTTGTTTCTACTGGGAACACGACGAAGTAAATACGGCACTCGCTATTGCCTTTTCAACACAGTCGCTTGTGGCCTCGAGAGCCAGGCATCTTGGTTCTCCTCCACTGTCCAGTCCAGGCGATTCCGCGATCGGCCACAATCCAAGGCGTCCGGAGGCACTTCGCGCGTTCACAGACAACACTAGCGTGCTCCCGGTCACTGGGGGAAAAAGGTGTGGATCGCGTAGCGTTCGACCCCCCGCGACGTTCTCGAATTCCAGGTAGCTGATTTTCATCGTAACCAATGAAAAACACAGTTGGGCGAGTGGCGAGGAATAAATTTCGCCCAATTCACATCCAAAAGCGTGGCAGATGGTGACGCAATCTGGCAAATGATGGCCGAATCGACGGCATGACGAGCCCAAAAAAAGTGGAAAAAAATTTAACGTGGGTGTATCATCGAAATTAAAAGGAAGTGTGGACCCTATCAATCACTTATGGTTCCCCCCCCCCCCCCCCCTTTTCCCCCCCCCCCCCCCCCTTTATAGTGAATCTATTTCGCCTTTACATCTTATGCTCAAAACCAACTATCCACAATTACAACTACCGCCGCAGTAGCATTGAGACAATGAATCGAAGCCGCACGATGAAAAAACACAAGAGTGGGCTCGATGGTAGCTGATTTCCACTATTTTCATTATACACGGTCCCCCTACACAGCACGCACGCTGGCTCCAAGATACCCTCGCAACTGCTACGCTTTTCAGCCCTCCTAATGACGACGACGGCAAAGGCCTTCGCATTAGACGTCTAAAACCTGCACCGCAGACAAAGGTGTGACCAATCGAGAAGCGCGCCATTCTTCAAGCCGGGCGAAACTTCGGAGAACATATCTGATCGACTGAGGGCAGAAGAGCTTAACGCGAGAACAAGAAGAAAATGACGCGGCCCAAGCAACTACTACACTGCGTCGCCGAAAGCAAACCAACATCATTGCGCCGAGAATGAAACGCAGGCTTAAGAACGCGCACGAAAAAATAACACAAGAGCGACACACTCTGATGGAAAATAGGGGAAAAAAACCTTAATTCATTCAAAAGGGGCAATTAAAAAAAAAACGTGATTAAATCTATCTAAAATTTAAAAGCGGGAAGATAGGTCTAATCGTCTCTGACGAACAACCCATGAGCGTTAAAATTTGCCCCGAAAATAAAAATTAAATTAGACAGAGAGTAAAACTCAAATTAAAAATCCAGCGACAATGAGAACAAGAAGATATTGCCCAAGAAATGAGATAAGGCTATGGAAGATGAGAGGGAAACTTAATAGTTCAGCAGAAGAAAAATCGACAGACATTTACCTGATTAATCTAAAAGTACACCTCCGATGTGAGACACAAAGGGCAAAACAAAAGGCACAGAATTTAATTTTAAAAGCGAAAAGGTAATTATATTAAAAAAATAAAGCAGTCCAACAAAAAAAAAGAGCGGAACTTAGTAGTAATAGTTAAATTTAAATGAACGCGTTAGCCTTCATTGCAGTTATCAGAAGAAGAGTTCATCCATGACCATTATATACCTCCTGACAAAAGGTATTTAAATCTCAACTTCCAAGTTAAAATACAAGTATTAAAGTACAATAAACTAAATTAATGGTATTAAAACAATAAAAAAATAAAAAATTTACTGCTTTTTGAGTTGTTAAAAAACATTACTCCCCCAAAAAAACAATACTAACATTATGGGGGGGGAGTGAACCTCTGCAATCAATCTCCAATCTCACATAAATTAAGCCCTTCTGTTGTTCTTGGATATTGCTCACTGCCCGGTTCCTGTACACTAAAATTGACACGACCTGCCCCCCCCCCCCCCCCCCCCCCCCCCCCCCCCCCCCCCCCCCCCCCCCCCCCCCCCCCCCCCCCCCCCCATGGAAAATCGACTCGATTATCTTATAATCATTAATCCCTACGCTACTGTTTACAAGCTCCTTCCTAGCGAAACATTTCTCAAAAGCCAGTTAGACATGACAAACATTACGTCAACTATACCGATCCTACTGAAAATGACTCATGAGGCCATATAATGACAGAGCAGCCTACGGTGGTGAGTCGCCCACCCTCAGGGCGGTAAGACCTTCGATGAGGTTTTTTACAGGGGATTCTTCGGGTGTCGCAATCCCGGGACCCCAGCGAATTCTTTCTTTCCTCTACTTTCTACCTCTCCCTCTCTCCTCTCTGCACTGTTTCCTTTTCCACTTCTCCCTTGTGTGTGCGTTTTTCTTCCTCAGAGAAAGTGAAGTCGGCCCCCCTTCAGAAAGCTGGTGACCACTCTTGTAAGCCATCAGCTTCTATTCGGTGGGCCCCCATGTATGCCCGGTTGTGCGTGCATGGCAGACCCTGTGTTCCCGGAAAATGCGACAGGGATTCCATGCGAAGTAATTGCAGGCCAGGTCTCCTCACTCCACACACATCTACTTTAGGCCTAACGTCCGACTTCTTTTCTTTTTTGGGTTAACGGGACTGACTATTTCACACCAGCCGGTTCCCCTTCTGTGTATCAATCGGCTGAGTTGCGTACTGCATTATCGATACAACTAGCATATAGGGGTCAAGCCAACTAGCTCGGACATCTTACTTCGGGCACCCAGAAATAAAACAGTCCCGTTAAAGCGGTGGACCGCCTCCCTAAGGGATGCCCTAACTGTTGAGCGTATAAGACCCGACTAAAGCACTTGGTGCTGCCAATTGCCACACCCCCTCGTCTGCGGCTCCTGTGGTGCGAGTGGTGTGGTCGGTGTAATTCATTCCCGAATCTCAATTCCCCCAACTATGGATATGATAATAATTCAGTCATCCTCTTCGCTCAAAAGTTCCGTCTACCCCATATACCAACATGATAAACACGTATCCCTCTAAATTTCAAAACACTAAATGCTCGATTCCTACATTTATTTACACTGCTAGTGGACAAGGAGGCCTTTTAACGAACAACATCTGCACATTCGCCTTATACACAAAATGACATATTACAGCCAATGTAGGCTAGAAGTATAAAAAAATCAAAAAACTAAGATTGGAGACCTTCTGTAGAAGTGTCCAACAATAGACAAGCGTCAAAATCAAGAAAAAAAAAATTTGGGCCAAAAATTTTTACAGTGTCCCCTCATACATCCCCAAACACATCAAGAGGAGTTATTCAGAACCACCCTTGTACCCGGGTTCCCGCTGAGTGCGAGACCACGAAATTCGCAAAAAAATTTTTTAATCTCGTGCAAAAAAATTAAAGCGCGAGGTATTCTCGCGCTGTAAATTATTC
>JAWZYV010017179.1:0-32783 GCA_038373885.1 Cheiracanthium punctorium
AATATGTTTATATTTTTTTATCATTTTTGCTTTTTGCTTTTCCTTTAAAAGACGTTTTTCACTTAAAATATTTTATCAAATCTGGGAAAAGTTCCACTGTATATATATTGTTATATGTCTATTATGTAGATAATAATTTTATGGAAAAAAAATCCTCCATGTATAAATTTGTATATAATAATTACAGAATGATTTCTTTTTAAAGGAAGCATTCAATTAGTCGTTGCTTGTTTAAACACCAATGGAATTCAATCAACTTTTTTTTTGATTATTTTTTTAATTAGCCACTCCTTCGCGCCAACTGATCACTGATGCCAACATAGATATTCGGTTTCATAGTTCTCATAATTGTTGTTTTTTGTAATACTTAGAAAGCTTAAAAATGGGGAATGATTTGCAAGTGAGTTTTAATGGCTAATTCATATTTACGCATAATCCAGAATTATGAATAAATTATTCAAGTAAATGCTATCATTATTTTTTCTAGGAAAAAAATTTCCACGCTTATTTAGAATGTCTGGCTATAAATATTACATGTTGATGCGAGTATGCATACTTTATATTTTATGCACTAATTGGTACTTAATAATTGTGATTTTTTTGTTTACTTATAATATTAGCTACATTTCATCAAAATGGATGAATACGTATTTAATTAAATCTTTTGGATATTTTTATATTCTTCTCTTAAATAAATTAATAGTTATAAATACAATGTTTCACCAGTTATTAAAAATGCTTCTTTCACCATTAGCCAAGCTATGCGAATGTAAATGAATGATCTACTGGAGCGATTCCACTCATTACAACCATGGGCGTCGCAAGCTATGGGGACTAGGGGAGACGTCCCTCCCCCCAATATTTTATCTAGGGGGACAGAGGGGGACCGAGGAATACTGTTTTCATTTAAAATGCTCTAACAGTTTTTAAAAAAGCAGACAGTAGAAGATACAGCCCCAAGCAACTTTTCCCTCACTTCGAGGTGGGTACATTTTTTTGAAGACTGCTGGACAATATAGTTTCGGAGTCGGATGCTCTCCTATGAAGAACCTCACACGATGTCTTCTAATCTTTCTGTCTGCCCAAGGCATTAGGTTTATTATTCTTTTTTTGCGTAATTTCTTTTAAAGACCACGCAAAACTGTACAGTCGCTCATTGGTTTGGTATCAAGAAGTGTGGTTAGTTCAAATTTCAGTCTTCTGCGATGTCCCGACACTCGAAGATGCCTCATAAAAACACAGATCTACGTATAATAGATTCGGGTATATGAATAGTCAGAACAAGACAGAAGGCAGGAAGAGGGATGAGGGTACACGGGTGTTTAACATTTTCTAGGAAATTAGTAGGGAAAAGTACTAAAGTACTTTTTTGTTATTTACGATAGGGCTGTGTGGGCTGGGTATGAGGTTCACATATTTTGATGTAATAGAAACGAAAATCATACAATAAAAATATACTGTAATAACGTGTTATGAGATACAAAATTATTAGTAAGGACTGGAAAGTAATGTCTTTTTTTCGTATATCAGTATATCGACTTGCCAAAATTACTGAACCTTAAAATACAAAATTGGGAATGTATGTGAGTTTTTTAAGACAGGTTCTATAAGACAGCATTTTTCAAAATTCATAGACTATGGAGCGTAGAGGCCAAAAATGTTCTTTTCACATATCCCTATACCTCAAATAAAAAAAAGAGATAGCTTTAAAATTCTTGCAGTAAATTATAACGTTCACGAATACCTGAAAATCAGTTCCAGGATATTTTGAAATCCATTCTCCAATAAGGGTAGATGACCACCTATCCATTCTTCTACATTTTATTTGAAATGAAAAAATATCTATGAAATTTTAGCTTTAAAATCTAACAAATATGAATAGGCCCAGCTTGTTTGTAATAAAAAACATTGAAGATTTAATTGTTTGAATTTAGTGTAAGAAAAACGACGTTACATTCTGCTATACCTATTATACTTATAAAATTGAAGAAATTGAAATACAAAAGCGTTGTCATGTATTTAAATTTTCTTTCAGTCCAACTTATTTAAAAGACACTTCAAAAAACATTTTTTAATTCAACAGATATATTGGTTAGTATATTTTTCTAAATATTTACATTTTAAATTAAGTCGGTCATTGTCAAAATGAGTACTTGTAATTTTTGATTTTGACTTTTATACCAGATAATTTGAACTATTTAATGAGATGAACGCTTTTTAAACTATTGACTTAAACACTAAAGTTAGGAAACTTTTTCTAATGATATCCCTAGTAGCACAACTAGTTCAAAAAACGTTTAAAATACGTTGGAAACACGTTTTTTGACGTTAAGAAACGTGTTTTAAACGTTTTTTGGACTAATTGTGCTACTAGGGATGCAGTTAATGCACTTAAAGGCTGTGTTTAATTATTTTTCAATTTTCTTCGGCTAATTCAATTTCAGAATGACTAAAAAATCATTTTGCGAATAGGTGTAAAAGTATGTCAAATGAATTTTTTTTTTTTTTTAAGCTAAGTAAGTGAAACAATAATTTCGTTCACCATTACCTACATCCTCCGTTCCTGTCAAAATTATTTTAATATTTAATGCATATATTTAACTGTTCATAGAGTACATTTGTGAAAAATTGAACAAAGCTCTTAGACGTTCACGTTAAAACACTTTTCCAATACCGTAAGATTAAAAGGTAACTATAGTTTTTCTTTAAAAATATACTACTTATAATGTGAAAATACAGTGTTTTCACAATTATGAATACATTTTTAAAAGACCGAATTGCAGTATTATGTACTGCACTTTTACTGGAAAATTCCTTAATTAAAAAAATAAATCATAAAATTAACTGGCACTTAACAATTACTCCCTCCTTGTAACGTAGCAAAGTCCTTTGATTGCTACGATGTCTAGCAGCTATCACCAAGATTAATTTCGTCAACGTTATTTTATTCAGAATATAAGTTTACACTATGAAATTTACACGCAGCAAAATTCACTTAAACATAATAATGATTTAACAAAATATTCATGTGCCAGTTCCGTGTGTTTTGAAACAGCATAAAACACAGCTAATTCTCTAACCAATTAAAGAGCATCATTAGCGTTAAATAGAATTCAAGGATATCTTGATAATTGTATCGTCAAACTGTAATCTAGTAAATTAGTTTGAAATGAATGGCTTCGGATGTTATTATAAAACTGAAGAGAAAACTCTGTTGCGTTTTACGTAGCCTTTCCCGAAGTAAAAATTGCAGAAGAAAGCATTATTAACTGCTTTTTTTTTCAAACGTTAGCCCACTCATTTTACATGTACGATAAAATATAATTCATAACAAAGATAAGTCTTTTATTTTGTTGATGTTTATTTGGTTGTTTTGTATTGTTAAATGTGTTTTTCCAGAAATAAACGTGTTTTCTGTGTCTAAAGCTATAAAAATATTGCCATTAAGCTTTCTACCGTTTATAATAAATGTGTGACAAGGATTTTTTAATGTAGTTATTGTCAAGTGTAGCATGTGATATAACAGATTTTTACGCGCGCGTGTCAGCGTATTTTAAAATTTAATAATTACTTACACCGATTTAAAATGCTGTAAGAATGAAACATATTAGCTTGTAACATTAATCAAAAAAGGCAGTTATGTGTAAATTATGTGTCTCACTGAAGTTATTCTTCTAAGAACGAATGTTTTACAATGAAGAACTAGTTTACGATCATTCTCAACAGTTGATACATAAGGTTCGCCAGAAACTCATTGCTTATTTCAGAGGGCTCTCGAATGCGCTTTATTGATAAAAACGCGTATACATTATTTGAAGAATAGAAAGATCAAGTTATACTTCTGACACTTACTAAATATAAAAAAGTCGGGTCATAAGAGTAATTATGGGTCAAAAACATCAACATATTATTTTCTAAAGTACATGTTATTTACTAAACTGCATCTCATTTTCAAAAGTATGAGAAATAAAATGATTTAATTTGGCATGAAGTAAGCTAAAATAATTTAGAAATTATTCAAATAATCACTTTACCTGAAAATTAATTATTATTAATTTTATTTAAATTATTGATTGGGCAATTATGGGCCAAATTTGTGCAAATATGAGTTAGAGATGGAGTAAATATGGGTCACCCCTTTTTTATAGTAATGCTTATCAAAAGCAAATAATATTCTAAATTATCATTATTTAGCACAGAGATATATTTTTATTTATCTAATACGTTCTAGTTAAGAAAAAAAATTAAACAATAAGATTATTTTTGAGGAAAAATTTGGGGACAAATTAGCGTTATGTAATTGGGGACATTTTCTAAATTCTGGCTCCTTTAAAAATAGCTTCTATTTATTCATCTAGAACATTATTAAGTCATAAAATAAAGGAAACAGGATTGATTTCTTTTTAAATTAGGAATAAATAACTGTTTTAATTAAAATTTTGTCTCAATTGTTCCTTTACATTTTAGGGGCAAACTGAAAAATGTTCAGAAATTGGGGACGTTTGATTCCCTTAATCAAAATAATCAGCAAAGTATATTTGCTCTTCACCTACAGTATGAATTCCTAATATAACCTTCTTAGAATCGTCTAAGGAGGACTTTTTTGCAACTTTATTATTGCAGCGTCGTCAATCTTATTTTCATTGTCATTAGACAGTCCTTTATCACTAAACAGTTCCAAATTAGCTTGTTTTTCATTTGGGGACTTTCTATAACTCCCAGTTAAAGTATAATATAACATTACACTAAAGTATAACAGTTATGGTAAATACTAATATTTTTTACACGGAAATAAATGAAAAAAAAACACTTAAAATATCAAAAAATATCATCCACTAAGAACTATCCCAGTGACCTAGAATTACCCCAGTAAACTGGGGGTAAATGAGCATACCTTAAAATTAATTTTAAAAATAATGCAGAAAAAGTATATGTACGTATGAAAAGCTTAGACCATCTGCAAGTAAAAAACAGCAACAACAAAATTGATTTTATCAAAAATGTTTCAAAAATGAAAATGATTCAAAAATGATTTCAAATTATCAAAAATGTTCTGACACGAATCTTGAAAAAAAAATCATGATTTTCAGAGACAATCTTTTTCGCAGATGTTTTTGTAGTAGTGTAAAGAGTATTTTCTGCTCTTATTTGCTTTATAGTCACATTGTTCTGGAACTTGATATAAGAAAATAGAATGTTTAAACATGACTTGGCATAATTTAGCTTTTTAAAAATCCTTTTTTTCAGTGCTGTAAAGTGAGTGACCATTAACTGACCGGAAAAAGAGTGACCCGTAATACTGTCAAAATTAATCAATAGATGGCGCTATAATACAAATAGTATTTTTTTGCAGATTTTGAATGTCTGATATTTCAATTGAGTTAATTGGTAAAACTATTCTACCGGAACGAAGAAAACTTCAATAAAGCTGTAAAATAATTCTGTCATATGAAAAAGATACGAAGAGGTCCAATGTCTCCATTTTCTCCAAGCAAGATGATACAGAGTCGGAAACAATTAAGCAGTTTGAAGGGCATGATTAACACTTTCTTATACTATAGGCCCTTTATCATTTTAAGTCCCCCCTCCCACCTATTCCTATCCCATTACACAAGTATAAATAATAAATATTGTAGTTTTGAGGCCCCTAGACTTTTTTTTACTATAGACCTGGGCCTTGTGGGCCTATTCGGTAATCACGCTCTGTCAGATAGGGATTCTTTGAGGCAGGCGAACCAAGTGAATTTAGCGATCAGCAGTCATTTTCCTATAGCATTACCTCCTCGTCCACAGGATATCACTTCCTTTGACTTTTGTTTGTGGAGTTTCCCTAAGAACAGTATCTATCGTACCAGGACAGCATTCTGAGCCATATTCTTGATATTTCGGCCGACTCATTTCGGTCAGCTGCGGAAAAGATGGTTTTGCGATTTAATCACGTTGTTGAACATGAAAGGGTGATAATGAACATTTCTAATGATATTTTTAATCATTTTTACAGCAGATTAATCGTATTCATGCGTATTATAGCACAACAAATAGTTGGATTTTGCTATAAATTCTTTACTTATTAAATGTCAAGATCATCACTTGAACAATCTGTAGTTCAAATTTTGTTAATCCTTACTAACGCTGTAAATATGAATGGACAATTTCATAAAGGCCGAGAGGATAAAAGATATTATTTTCAATAAAAATTTGCTGGTAGTCCAAACTCACTACGCTAACATGAGTAGATGTTAACACGGGATATATAAAATTAAATTTACTGTTTTTTTTTCATAACTAGGGGCCAAGGCCACCAGACTCGCTACGCTCGCTTTTCGTATGAGGCATTCGGCCCCTAATCAGGCTTATTCGTAAAAAAGACATAATTTCAACAGACAAAACCCGAAGATTGGATCAGATAGAATGTTACTGAGCTACACATTGCTTGGTTCTTGCGTCGAAGATATTTTGTTATGGGAATCCGTGTTGTACGGGTCCTGAGCTATACTCCACCTGGAGTGCGGACTCCGCTTATAATCGCTGGAAAAATTATTTGCAGTCCTCAGAAACACAATGATATTTAATGTTGCCATTCAAAAGTTATATTAATTAGGAGCTAAAGCGTAATAAAATCAGAACATCTGTTTCAGCTATATTTTTAATAATGTAAAACCTATTGGACACACCTTGCGAATTTGCCACCCATGGCGATTTTTTATTAATTGGCGATTTACATATGCTCACAACCTATATTTACTGTTCATTTAAGGTTACCGGAAAACCGTTATCTATATTTTCATTTACATAATCATTTGCAGATTGGCGTACTTAACACTACGAATTACCCAGGTAGCACAAAGATATCGACGAATGTCCACCGATATCGGGCAATATTTTGAAAGTCTCTGAATGTCATACATTGAATTTACGACATCTGCCGATATTGGCAGATATTAATTAAAAGTAATCCTTTTTAAAAACATTTAAGAGAATTTCTTCAAATATTTTATAACCTTATCATTCAGAAATAACATCCTAATGTTTGTTTTTTTTCATTTAGTCCAATTTTTTAGCGATATACTCATTTCAATGTACTATTTTAAACATTGGTGAATATCAGGGAATATCGCAGAAATGATATTCTGTTTACAACATTGGTGAATATCAGGGAATATCGCAGAAATGATATTCTGTTTACTACATTGGTGAATATCTGGGAATATCACAGAAATGATATTATGTTTACAACATTCAACTCGCGCATGCGTACTAATCGTTATTCTTGGCGTGCGGGAGGAACAGGAATTCCCAAACATCAACAACGTGGGAAGTCGGAGGCCGCCATTGAACTTATTTCAGGATACATTTACTGATCGTCATGGCAAAGGATATAGAATTATCTTCTAAAATGTAAGTACATCTTTTATGTTATTTAACTGTCATTTACAGTGATTTTTTTATATATTGATTTATGTATTGTTTGTTTATATGACGATGCAACAAAGAATATGCTGCACATCAAATCAGTATTTTTTTTTCTACAATTGTGTAAATATTTCGTGAAAGGTGTTTTTGTCTGCACTTTCTATGTTAGCGATATTTTGAAAGAGAACGTAAATATATTTGCCGTTGCGGCCATTATGTGAAATATTCTTGTACATCTTTATTGTGATTGTTATAGTGCACAAAAAATACTGAGTTATTTTTGATATAGTGCACACTAAAAATATAATATCGAAGCTTTGGGGGGGGGGGTGATTTCAGCTTCTTAGAAGCAAAGAAGTTTATCTTCATCGCAGTTTATATCAGAAGTTTTAATTAAGTCTCGGAACATATTTCTAATTTTTTTTTTGGGGGGGGGGCGAGTATAGAGCTTTTGAAACGTTTAAAGCTCAACTTCATGTGTTTAAAATTAATGTGAAGAAACACAAGAATTACATTCAATATTAAGTAGCTAAGAAAATTGTAGGAAATACAAATTGTTATTTTTTTTATTGTTTAGTGGTTAGTCTAGTAGTTAGTTCGCAGCGTACTTTGAGTTTCATTTTGCATGTGATATACCATCATTTCAGGGTTGGGTTTTTGACTTCAAAAACTGGTTATCGACATGACAAGCATCAAAATCTGGTTTAAACCGTCAAAAACTAATCCATAAAAGAAAGAGAACAATATGCAAACTAATTATGCAGTATATTGCATTAAACTAAATGCCTAATTAAAATTAATTATATTAAAATATGATAATTATACTAGCACATAAGTTGTGCTCACTAAGAATAATTAGTTTAATACCATTTATATAATACAAATTTATAAATTTAACGTATACAATATTATATATAAAAATTGTATATATCAGTGGCACAGCCAGAAATTTATCATGTGTGTGTGGTTACAACTACTGCAACTCACATATATGTATACGTGTGTGTGTGATACGGGAGTGAAGAATATACTTCTTGTATGACAAAAAATATTCCTCATTGGAGGGGGTTGTGACTCCCCTATCCCCCTTGGCTACGCCACTGATATATGTAATAAATGAATAATATTCTGCAGTTTTTCAAAAATTTCAAACTAAAGTATGGGTAAACATTTCCTAGAAGAAACATCAAGTTTATTTTTGGTTTAATCTAAATATCTAAATTGGCTTTAAGGAATAGCCAATAGCATAGCAATTTCACTCGTTTAGACTAAAGAGATAAAAGATCAGATCGTTTTAACTATCAGTATACTAAAGTTTTCCATTCAAAATAGAATTAGTAAAAAATTTTGGGACTTGAATGCTATGAGTAAGCACATCTTTACAAAGTACATAATGGTCTTACTTCTTAAAAATAAATAAACCTGATAGATGTAAACAAAATAAGCATTTTTCACTGATTATAGTGCTTTATTTTTCTAAATATTAATTGATTAATTCATTACAGATATTGAAGTACAAGCTATTTTGCAATAAAGTAAAACACTTAAAAGTATTGTTTATTTTTTCCACTCAATATTTGAGATTTTTGACAGTTTTCGACATGATGGTTTAAACCATGGTTAAAACTGTCAAAAAATAGCCAACCCTGCATCATTTGTTTCCATTGCATAACTTTTACTACTATAAAAATCTCAATTTTTTTTCTGCTGGAGCCCAATCATGACCCACAGCAAATTTTAGTTAATGAAATTTGTAACACATATCTTGTATCTTGATTATCAAATTTATAATTTTAGAAAAGTTGGTCACGAGATATTTTGATATGGCGTGCCATACCTAAGATTTTATTTTGTTGAGGACTGTGTATCAAATTGTAACCTAAGTTTCGTCCGTAAGCTAAGTAAACAGTCAGATATTCGGGGGGGGGGGGGACTGGCTTACAGTTGCCTTAACCACCAGTCTGGATACGTGCCTTAGTTCGTTATATACTGGGTTTGCTATAAGAGTTCGACTGTATAGGAGAGATGAGAAATGATGATCTATCATATAATGAAATATGGTTATTTTTCCCGTGGTTTTCTTCAGTTGTTGTAATGTGAATATTCCTTCTCGGTCCAAAGGCATTCTTCCCCCCCCCCCAGGGGTTGCATTTCAGTTTTTCATTTGGTTGTGCAACTGCACCCCCTATTTGCCACCCCTGATCCCCCCATTACGCAGATAACCTTTGTAGTTTTGCTGTAATTAAAAGCAGCCTTGTGGACACTATTAACAGAGAATTGCATTATCTAAAATTATTCGAACTCAGTTACAGACAGCGCTCGAAAGTTGTGGTTGTCTGCTTACCCAGGGCAGTCAGATTTTTAAACGGACAAGTAAAACAAAGAATTCAGTTGCCCTTAGGGCAACCAAAAAGAAAAGAATTTTCTTTCATGGTAATTATCAAAAAGAGTAGAAAGAAAGAAACTACTATTGTTTTATCTTCAGTGTGCTCGTTTCCTATTTGTTTACAAGCAGCCGATCACCGTCAAGAGAATTCTGCCATCATAGTCAAATCATACGTAGTCAAAAACCCATTTTTCATAGTAACGGCCGCAATTTAAAAAAAATAAAATAAAATTGTATAGCAAAAGTTGCATGGGCAACAAACTGCACTTGGGGGCGACCAAAATAATTTCAGAGATTGCCCGAGGGGCAGCACAAAAAGAAAACAAAACACAAGATTCTACCCTTAGTTACAGATATTGCGGATAAGTTATTTGTAAAAATATTTCATGTTAATGTACGGGCTATTTTGCTTCAATATTGTCATTTGTAAAACTTTTTGTTTTGACTTCACCCCCTTTTTAATTAGTTTTTCTTTCTACAGAAAAAAGAAGTCCTCCCATGTTACGTGTGTCCTTTATGACACAGCTAGAGTGAAAGAACCTGAACGCCAATATCATAGGTTTCCGAAAGACCCAATAATGTAAGTGTTAATTTTAGTAAGAGTATACCATGTGTTACTCATTTTGTAATGAAGCTATCAACAAATTCTTTATGTATGGTAATGTACAATGTAGGGATGCACCGAATATTCGGTATACTGGCAGTATACCTATTCAATTGTATACCGTGACGGTTCGGCCAAATACTTAAATATTCGACAACCGAATAGTAAACAAATTTAAGTATTCCCCAATTAGTAAACAAATACAAATTTTTATATCAGGAATGAAAGATATAGTATAGTACCACAGTACTAAATTGATTCAAGTTGTTACTAGTATCACATCTGAATAAGCGTTAGAAACCCGTATAAAGTCCCACTACCAAGGCACCCCATCCTTGGCAGATAGTCCTAACGTAGCATTCCACAATCACACACAAAAAAAAAACAATATCCCAATGAAATTAGTTTTAATGTAAGAGAAAACATTCAGATGTTAAATTTGAATTTTGTTGCTTTTCAGTTTTTCTTAAATCATGACACATTGCATTAACCTGTGCTATTACTAACTGATTTAAATTTGAAACAGTAATCAGGAAAAAAAAAAACTCATAACATTAAGGTAATTAACTCCTAAAGTAATCAATATGCTTATTCATTAGGGATGAGAATTCATTTGTGGTGAATAGTCACTGTTATGCCATAAAAGTGTCATTTGTTTATATTTAAATTCTAGATTTCCCTATAAAAACAATTTTATGGAAATTTACCTTCCATGGCCAACCTAAAATTGGTACTTACGTATTATCCCGGTGGTCATTCCAGCCAAACTATTTTTCCGTCAAACGAGTTGCCAAACTGTTGCCCCAATCGTATTCAAAACCATTAATAATTTCATATGTCCAGCATTTCTCTTGGCAAAAAAATTGCTCGTCTTGGCAGACTGCCGGGATAATACGTAAGTACCCTAAAATTTATCACTAACAGTCTGTTATCTGTTATTACTTTTTTTTTACTCTACCAAGTCTAAGCAAATTTTGGGTGCCACTCAGGGGCGTAGCCAAGGGGGGGAAGGTAGGGGGGTCATCCCCCCCATGAGAAATTTTACACGTATACATATATATATGAGTTGTAGTAGTCGTAACCCCCCCCTATGAAAAATTTCTGGCTACGCCCCTGGTGCCACTAATAATACTTAACTCAAACTAAAACCCAATCTAATTAAAAATTATTGGATCTGGGGATCAAACTTGCTAGTTAGTATTGTTTCATTAATTAATTAAAAAACTAGTATAAAACAGCATACTATACCATTTTGATATGTTTTGAAATAGCAATGTATTTTTTAATTAATAGTTTTTCCAATATCAATGGTTTAAAATATTCATAAATTTTATTTTTTTTCTACTGTCAATTATTTTAAGAGTAAAAGAGAGTAACAAAAAGTCAAATCTGATTCTTCCGCTAATTATTAGTTTAAAAATGCAAAATTTCCTGATTTTGATGGGGGAAACTTACTAATTTCATTCTGATAATTTAAACCTTTAAGCAAACCATGTGGTTAAAATATTTTAGCTAATTTTATCGTGTAGCAATTACATGTCTGAAAAGCTTTCTTTTTTCTTTCTTTTGTAGCTGCTGCTGCTTTGAAGTTTAAGGAGAAGTACGAGGAGGTTTTGGCAAATATGTTTGGTCGAAGTTTAGCTGAAGCATCTGATTAGAATAAAAAAAAGATTCGTGTTTGAGATTATTCCTTAACATTTGATTTTGTGGACAATTATACTGAAAACTTATAAAGATAATTTTGTTTTTAAAAATAAAATATGAAAGTCTGTTTCATGTAATTTTTTGGAAAGAAAATTTAATTTGAAGTGTGTTTATAATTAGGGATATTTAAAATATTAAAAATGTACAGTACTAATTTTTTACCAGTGTTAATCCTTTTCCAGTAAGCTGTTTAAAGCGCATTTTGTTTTGCATGAATTAAAACTTAAATTAGTTTTTAAAATTCACAATTGTGCAATTTTAAGCATTACTCAATTTTAATAGCATTTCCAATTTAATGAAAATCTTAAAATATAGCCCAAAAAAGATTTTAATCCATTTATTTCAAATCAAAATTTATTTATTTTAATATTTTCTTCTTCTGTTGTTTACAACCAATAATATTTGCTTTTCGATCAAGTTACAGTAGAACCCTGATTATCCAAGGTGGTCAGAATCAAACATGCCTCGGATAACACTGACAATCATAATCACAATTACAGTTTTAAACATACTGCAGATCATGTCCAGACTTCGAAACGATTACAGTCAAATGTAATTCGCTATAAGAATGCTGTTTTATAAATTCTACAGAAATAGTGTAATAAAATTGCATTACTTCAGAATTTTCGGAATATTTGATTTCACTAAGATCAGGATTACTACTTTTTTGCAAATTTAACAGTAACCGGTCATAATCCTTTTAGGAATTGGCCATAGTCGTAATCCTTATCAATTCTTATAATAAATTGCAGATCGATGTGTAATCATCCGAAGTCTGATCATGAATCTTTTACATTAACCAAGGTGTCACATTGAATATCATGGAGCATTGCATAACCAAGGTTCTACTGTACTTTGAAACATTATGAAGAAATGTATTTAATCACTCGTAACTGGAATTATCATTCACCCCTCTTGTAATTTTTAATGAAATCCAAAGGCTTAAGAGATTAACTTTTAATACAGATATATTGAAAATGAATTCATTGTATCTAAGATGCATTAGTGCTTCATTTAAATTAATATAAATTAGGGGGGGGGGAAATAACCTCCAATGGCAAATTACATTTTGTGGGAAACGTTTCAAGGTAAGTACAGAGTAAAAAAAAAGAAATTTGGCATATTACTGGAATTTTTTTTTCTTTAATAGCTATTATTTTACTCGAAGAAAAGCTCTATTTATACTTCCTGCCCCCTCCCTTTTCCCTTTACACATATGGCAAACATTTATTGTATACTTTGAAATTGGTCATAACTCCCACAATCTTTCTGAAAAATTCTAGATAAACTGTGTTGACCAAAGAAAAGAGTATGCAGTTTGATTTAACACTGAGGTTGTTATAGCAGAGCTGTATTAATTAAAAGTATATTGTCTTTGTGGATTTTATGAGTAGTGGCTACTATAAAATCCAAAGTAAATTTTATATTCTATAGGTGATTATAAAATAGCTTTCTATAGTAAAATCTTCAACTATATTTTTTCAAGCTTTTAATTGTACTCTACAATATAAATTGCTGCACAATTTCAGTATTAAAGGCCTTTACGTTCTCCAAAAGGTGAGTCAGAATCTGCATGAAGAATGATCTTTTAGCACCATCAAATGAAAACTCATGTACAAAATTTTTTTTCCCAGTCATTAAAAAAAAAAAAAAAAAAAAAAAAAAGGCTAACCTATTGAAGCATCAGCCATCAGGTCAATATTGTATGTTTGGGCTCCTACTTGTGAGGGAAAATATTGATTGTAAAAGAAATTGAGGGGGGGGGGGACTTGACTAATTAATATTTCACATGTAGAACTTTTTTTTTGTTTGAAATTATAACTCAAAAGAGAATTTTTTAATGCTTTAAAATGAAATGAAAAATTTTCTGTAGTTACTACAGAAAATTTTTCATTACATATTAAAGCATTAAAAAATTCTCTTTTTAGTTATAATTTCAAACAAAAAAAAAAAAGGTCTACATGTGAAATATTAATTAGTCAAGTCCCCCCTCCCCCCAATTTCTTTTACAATCGATATTTTCCCTGATGGGAGAAACATGAAAACAATATTCAGAAATGTTGGAAACCAATATTGCTCAATGTCAAAAAATAATATTTAGGAATATCAGAAAAAGATATTCCTGGATATCTGAAAACAATATTCAGAAATGCTGGAAACCAATATTGCTCAATGTCAAAAAATAATATTTACGAATATCAGAAAAAGATATTCCTGGATATCTGAAAAAAAATATTCAGAAATGTTGGAAACTGATATCTCTGAATGTCAAAAAATAATATTCAGGAATATCATTTAGGGGGGGTCCATTTAATATTGCCCAATATTGTAATTTTGATATTGGGCAATATCTCTGTGCTACCTGGGTATACCATCTCGTCGCGCTAGCAAATATCCAAAGTGTACTATAACTGCTATAATGGCATAGTTAACGCCGCCAAATATTTCTACTGGTAGCAAATAATTCAGCTGGACGAGAACCGGCTTTAAAATAATCTGCATTTTAATTGTTTTTCATTTTCAAGATATTAGTTATTCTGTTTTGGAAAAGCGAATAATCGCTAATTCTAAACTCCTGTTGTCTAAGCGAACTTAGTATTTGGAAATTGTCAACTTTGTGTAACACATTTTGAGTTACTTATTTCATATAGTTCTTATTTTGGCGTAAAATGGGCGTAATTCTAACTCATGTTTGTAAATTTCACGCGATTCTAGATACTTGGAAACGCTTTGTTGCAAAGGAATGAATAATTTTATGTCAAATCTGGCAACCATTCGGTTTATTTTTTCAGTTTTTTATTAATATCTTCTAAAATAATTCGATTTTTGAAATTTAAATCAGCTTAGCAGGTTCCTCGGAATTTTTCGAATCTGTGGGCACCTTAGTCGAAACTCAAATCCCTACGGTTTAGGAGGAGTTAGGTCAACAAGCTTTGACAGCGCCAGCGGCCTTTACTTTTTTTTTTTAGAATAGAGAGACAATTTGATAATAAGCATCGCATATAAAAATCAGTTATATATAAAACACACAGATTGCTTGTTTTAATGATGAATTCAGTCAAGATAGTTCGGATCTCGAGAAAATTTATATAAAAATGGATATAAGATTAAGAGTTTCAGAATTGTATTCCTGACTGAGAAGGATTGTAATTTTAGCTAAGCATTCGACGTACAACGAATGGAGAAAGAAATTCAGTAAAACACTATGATGCATGACTGTTTAGGAGACTGTCTTATTTATTAAGCTTTAATTCAGCTCATTTCAATAATTCAGTGAATAGCATTCTATCAGTTATACCGTGAAGTTTTGGTTGATTCCAATCAACCAAATTCCATTTATGCGATATTTAGTAAATAAAGTTGTCTAATTTATCTAGTTTAATAAAATGTTATGGTATAGTCAATCTGTATATACTCTTATAACCATAAGTGAATATGCGCTTATTACCATGTTAAAGATTTTATAACAATTCTCATTTTTAACTGAATAAAAGATTTAAACTATGCATACAGTGAAATAATACACTAAATATGTTTTGAAAATGGTAGAAAAGGTACTTTTAGTAAAAACTGAATAAAAAATTAAAATTATTGAAATTGAATACATGTTAGCACCTTAAATATAATACTCTAATACAAACTACATAATGAAGTAGAAAAATAACTTTCAAAGTTTTATTTATTTATTTTTAAGGATACCCTTTTACAGTTAAGAAAATGTTCGCAAAATGGAATCTTTTTTTTATTGTTATACGTAAATTCAAAAACATATAAAAATAATTTTTAAAGCATCCATTGAATAAATTTCTCAATTTCATTCACTTTCCAATTAATTTGGAAGCGATTTCCATGTGTATTCGACAAAGGAATTAAATCTCTCCACTCTAATCAAAGGAGAAAAAATAGAAAGAATAGGATTCAATAAAGTTGAAAGCTGGGGTCATTTGTACCTGTGGGAAAAAGGTAATGTGTTTCGATCGGATTTAAAAAGTTGTATATGCTTTACTGAATAAAGACCACCGGGAAATATAGCTGTAGTGTTTGAGTTTCCTCGTATTAAACGGTTGGCTTATTTTTCTTCCCACCCTGCATTGACATGTAATGTAATCTGTTTCTTCTACAGTTTAACACGAGGAAGAAATTCTGTTGGCTTGTAAAATGTCAGTTTTGTGATAGCTTAAGACGTGTTAAAGACTAAGATAAATCACATTAGCTTCCCTTTCCTGTGTTTCCTCAAACATATTTATGATTCATTAGATGAAGTACCGTCGTTGACGGGTTGTTATGCTTTTCAGACTTACAAAAAAGGTGAAATTTCGTTTGCATTGTAGAAAATTATATCGAAAATGATAAAGAATGGAATCAATAGTTTGGCAAAGTTATGGAAAGGAGAGAAAGAATTTCCCTGGATATCTTTAAAAAAATAAATCAGATTTAAAAAAAGTGAGGAAAAAAATGAAGGGAGTCAAATTATCAACAGAGAGATTGTTTCATTTTAAAATTTGCCTTTTTTTTTTAAGTGAATTGAAATTTAACATCAAGAGGGTCGCCACAGATTGTTTGTTGATTATGCCCCAAGTAGCAAAATATCGTTGGCCAATAATTGGCCAAACGCCGCCCTTCACAGATCACGACGTCGCGCTGGCGTCGACTGCGACGCCGGGAAGTGACCGAAATGTCTCATCGCATTTTTTTGGCCAACCATTGGCGCTACCGCAGCGGCGACGTCGCCCGCGATCATTTACCCATGATTTCATCGCCCAGCGATTATATACCCATTATCAACCGAGATTTAGGCGACTGCTAGCCGGCATCTATCCGAGCCGGTAAGGTGGCCTATATTGTGGGGGGGGGGGAGCTCGAGCACCCCTAAACGTCGATATAAGAAATTTAAAAGCATGTTGAAGTTTGGCTAATATTACTTATATGGCCTCCAGGTTACAGGCTGATATTTTAAAATGAAAATTTCGTTGTTTTTTATCTCATAATAAATTGGAAATTGTCAAAAAACCGCATGCGTATTGAATATAATTTTTTCGATTATCAGGAAATAAATAATTTGTAACTAATTTGTATGATAATGATAATTGATGTATTTCAGCTTGGCTACATAAAGTATTTTTTTTAATATTCTTATATAAAGTTGTTAGTAGTAGATAAACGAGAGTTCACCTCAGCCGGAGCCTCCGGAGTCTCCGTTCGTATGTTGTCCCTAGGCTGAGCGGGGAAGGGGGGCGTGGTCGGACCGGATGTGGGGAGCGGATGCTAAGACCGGATGTTCAAAGGGTTGATAAGATTTTTTTTCTTTTTTCAAATTAGGGGACTTGTAATTTTTTCAGATTATGACATATTTTTGAAATAAGGAGACTTGTAATTTTTTCAGGCATTAAGATATTTCTCAAATAAGTGGACTTGAAAAAAATTTCAGATTGCGATGCATTCTCTCATGAAAAATAAGGGACTTTAACATTTAGTATCAAAATAAGAGACTTTGACATAATTTTAAATAAGCTATACTTTATGAATTAAACCTGAAATAAAAAATATTATTATAAAATGAGGACCCACCAGCCGCCCGGTAGAACTCGTCTACCGCCTCATTTCAAATAAAAATTCTTACTGTGCCTTTCCCCATCACGCTAGCCTCGCATGAATGGAGACAGGGCGTAGCACAGAGGATGCGTTGTTGTTTTTGTTTCTTTAAATAATAATTAACTATGTGGAGCAAAGAAACGTACAACATCCCCAGGAGGCCTACAAACAAAAGAAATCTCCACACAGTATACTACTGTTATTCACTTGTTAAAATGGATATATATTTTTTTATTTTTTTTATTTTTATTTTTTTACAAACACTCATTATGGCCATGAGCGAGTGTATGCACTCCATCCTCTAAAACATATCGCTTATCATCAAAAGCGCTTAGAGCTACCTTATTCTGACAAATACTGAATAGTTTGTGCTTCTCACTTTGGATTCGATAATTAAGTTCTTTTGTGCCGTCTAAAGATTGTAAGCATCTATAATATTGCTCATGTGTTAGGCGTTTGCGTATGACATGACGTGCAACCCCCTTTGCAGTCTTTTTTTTCACAGTCTTCAGTTAAGATGGAGTACATCTTTGCTCTTAACCCCACAAATTCAAGGATAGGTTTCCCATTCAACTCATCCTTGAAACATCCAATCTTCTTTTTGTTGATGCTGCTATAGAGAGGATGATCTTGCGGGTAATCTGAAGTGTCATAGATGTGGGCATATTGCTGCATATCTTGATAAACATCCTCCGTGAAAATTTCATAAGTGAGAGAGTCAGTATCCGTGAAGAGCAGATTTGCGTTACCCCCGTATTTGCTTTTTTATGACATTATAGTGGAAATCATACATTATTAATTTGCTGAGTTCTAAGATGCAGATCCCGAGCATAGATGGGACGATTTAATTTTAACGTTTTCTTGATGCGTTTCACTGCCACCAGATCTTCGTTAAATTTTGTGAAACTTTGGAACGTTGGACAAGCCACTCGTTTTTCGGCAATTTTTTTGTTGTTCACCACATTCGAGATTTATTCTATTTCTTACGTTCTCCATGGTCTTGCCGTATACCGAATTGTTCATGAGTTTGAAAAAATCTTTTTCAAACGTTGAAGTGGCGTGCTTTCTTTTTTCAGTATTGAACTCTATATACTTCTTTAACCATGGAGACTGGTCAAATTGCAACACTTTATGAATTTTAGTAATTTTTAAGCCTAGTTGAGTATACAGTTGCAAATTTCTATAATGTGTAATGTAATTTTTTTTATCTTTTAAATTTGGAATTAATTTGGTTGAATTAGTATATGCTATATATCTTTTATCATGAATATTGATAACATTGAAAGATCCTTAAGGGTGACAGTTAATTTCTCGGGAGCTAGGGGGTAGTCATTATGTGCATCATGCAGTTCTTGGGGGTTACTCCACAGTCCACTTCTAGTATGCAGCCTTGCGGTCCGTCTGCAGTCATCGATAAAATAGCTTCAATATCAATGTCTTCAGGTGATACCCACTTAAAATTACCATGTGGTAAGCTCTGTACCATACTTGCCCCCGTATAAATTGTTACAAGTCGAGGTACATGATGTAAGAACTCGGCTTTGAAGGGTCATAACCCTCTAAATACTTATTAATTCGCCTGCGCCCAGCGTTTGGTTGATGGTGGATATACCTCCTCGAATGCCCCTCTCGATAAACAGATGCATGTCTATGTCCGTGAATAACTCTAGGGGGTCGGTCTAACATTTTAAGGGAAGCTTGCCATGCAAGCCCCGGAGCGGTCATGAGATGTGCAGCATCCAAGTCGTAATATTGTTTGCACAGCTTCCTAAAGTTTTGGAACACATCTGCCAACTGAAGGACATCACTTTGCACATACAAGTCGTGGTACTCTCCCAGATTTTGGATGTTGAAAGCTTGCCAAACAGTTTGTGCATGTGCGTACTCTTCATCAGAAATAGACTCCTGTGTCAAACTACTAAAAAATGCTTCTTGAGGAGGTAGGCAGGTCTCATCGAATTTCTCAAAACAGGACATGTACTCATAGGGGTAGACACCTTTTCTTAGCAGCAAATCTATATGTTGCGATATATTTTCCTTTAGAAGGGTGAACTTATCCTTGGGTAAATTGGAAACTAGCTTCTCTAAGGAGGTTGACATAAATTGGAAGCTATCTATGAATTGCAGGGAGACTTTGATATTTTTATACTTTTTGGACAAGGAGAAGGAAATATATTTTTTCTATGTTAGTTGGAATGACATCGATTTGGTGGAACTTTAAATTTTCCTAGTCCTTGCATTATTATATGGCTGTCATAGTTCTTGCTATTATGCATGACCACGGGGATCTTCTTCTGTAGACGGTACTTTAAATTGCATTTATTATGCAAAAGCCCCTCTGTAACGACCGGTAAGAAGATCATGATCCCTTACACGATCATTACCTAACGACTTCTTACATAAAAAGCAGTTCACCGTCTTCTGAAAAGCCTGCTCATCTTGCGGGGACATCTGGATGGGAACGTTTGCTGTTAATTTAGCAGACAGTTCATCTTTTTCCTTAATCAAATTTGATAAAAAATGATCCACTGCATTGGGTCCTCTATAATATTGAATGGGCTTTGTACGATTTACCATCTGAACCTACAATGATTATAAGCATATCCACATGCCATGGGCTGACTCTGCTTGTGGGTGAAGGACTGCCGAGGGTTCGGTTCTGCCGCGCTGATCGGGATAATTAAAGACTCAAAGTCGGCGTATATGATATAGGGAAGAGGATGTTGATAGTGTTGTTTCTTAAAATATAACAAACTACATCTTCTTCGTGGCATGTAAATTTTTTGTATTGCATGTTCCTTACAATACGTTATGTGTTCTTTTAACACTCCTCTCTTCCATAAATCGATGCATGCATCGATAACAGTAATAAGTTTGACCATTATGATGTGTAAGATCGCCCAATAATCCTTGAAAAACTTCTAATGAGACAATAATGTTGGGTTTCTCTTCATTGGCAATGAGTAGATAAATTAATGCAGTCTTCATCCTCTCGGTTTTGAAATATAGTAGAGGGAAGACTTCCTTTTCATATCCGTTATACGTTTTATCCCGCAAATTGTTCAGTTTTTCAATGAGAGGCATTTAGATATGGGTACCGGAAACTGTATATTTCCCATCTTAATTTCCTCTTCGAAGGCTTCATAATGATGCATTCGTTCAGGATTTTCTTTCCAATGAACGTTCATCATGTGAGCAAGTAAACACCATACCACCAACACTTTTGATCTTCATTTTTGATATTAACTATTGCCTTCTTTAGCTGCAAGTTGAGGGGGGAGGGGGATGTAACTGCTCGCCGCTAAAGGATGGTAGGACTGCACAACAAAGTTCTAATTTTAAAATTTTGTGCAATACCCAACTGGAACCTCTCTGTGTGAACTCTTCAAAAGACTTCTCGATTTTTTCTTGGGCCTCTTTGATATGGCCTTCGATGGTAAGGGTGCAAGCTAAATTAGACTTTTGCAACCGGAAGTGGCAAGTGATTATATCTTCCTGAACCTCTTGGCTTATGCGCGACATCTGCACTTTTAATACCGCGTACCACTTCAAGGCGTTCTCTTCTAGTTCCTCATGCAAATACTGATGTATTTTTGGAGACGCTTCCTCAAAAAACAATTTTAAAATCCGCCTCATTCTCTTCGCTAGGCTCTATCTCGTGGGATGAAAAAACATCCAAAATTTTTTTGTTTCTTCGCCCGCTTTGAATTGGAAGTGGATGGACCTGCCTTGCGTTTTTTTTATGGCTTACACGGATATGCTCCTGGAGTTCAGTTTTTTAGTGAAAATTGGAGGGGGCACTCATGACATTGGAAGCCTCGACTATGCAATTGCATATGCTTATTTAAAGTCGTGTTTTTCGGGTAAAACTTTTCTGGCAAACTTCACAAGTAAAGGGTTTTAATGCCAGCATAGATCTTCATATGGCGAGTCAGGTTTTTCTTTAGAGTGAAGGATTTTCCACACTGGTCGCAGATCTATATAAAGATCCAAAAAATGCGACTTTAGAATACTTATTTAAACCCACATACAATAAACCTACTATAAAAAATACCCTAACCAATGTATGGATTGTACCCTAGTAAATAAATACAAGTAACCTATTTCGTACCTTAGACTTACCATACTTTTTAACATAAAATACACAATAAAAAAACAATCATACCTTAGAAATATATTCAATAAAAACCCAATCCTATCAACACCAATTTTTTTTTTTTTTAAAAAAAACACATTTTTTAAAAAGTAATCAACTTAGAAAAAAACACATTTTTAAATAAATAAACAACGCTAAATTTTTTAAAACTATAGTATGCATTTTTAAAAGTAATCAACTTAGAAGAAAAACACATTTTTAAATAAATAAACAACGCTAAATTTTTTAAAAATCATAAACACATTTTTTAAAAGTAGAAAAAATATATATTTAAATAAATAAAGCTAAGCGTATCAACGCTAAATTTTTTAAAATCATAAACACATTTTTTAAAAGTAACCAACTTAGAAAAAATACATAAATAAATTTTTTAAATAAATAAACACAGCGTATCAACGCTAAATTTTTAAAACATATAGTATGCATTTTTAAAAGTAATCAACTTAGAAAAAACCACATTTTTAAAATAAATAAACAACGCTAAATTTTTTAAAATCATAAACACATTTTTTAAAAGTAGAAAAAATATATTTTTTAAAATAAATAAAGCTAAGCGTATCAACGCTAAATTTTTTAAAATCATAAACACATTTTTTAAAAGTAAACCAACTTAGAAAAAATACATAAATAAATTTTTTAAATAAATAAACACAGCGTAATCAACGCTTAAATTTTTTTAAAACTATAGTATGCATTTTTAAAAAAGTAACCAACTTAGAAAAAATATATCAATCCATTTTTAAAATAAATAAACACACCAAAATTTTTTTAAACCATAAACACATTTTTTAAAAGTAGGAAAAAATATATCAAATCCATTTTTTAAATAAACAAAGCGTATCAACGCTAAATTTTTTTATAAACCATGATATGCATTTTTTAAAATAAATTAAACACAGCATATCAACGCTAAATTTTTTTAAATAGCATAAACACACATTTTTAAAAGTAGAAAAAAATATACCAATCGATTTTTAAAATAAGCGTATCAACGCTAAAATTTTAAAAGTATTTCATGGCCACATATACCCTAAAGTACTTTTTTTAATAATAAACATACCTTAACTAAAAATATATTTGCAGCATGCACACATTTTTATCATTTGAAATAATTACCTAAACTTAAAAAGTGCAAGTGCACTAAACATACCAAATTTTTTAAATATCCCTTTACAACTCAAACTCTTATTAAAACATGAATCTGGAAGTGATTCCAAACACACAATGTCTCTACTTACTTAATTTTAACTTAACTCAAAATGTCCTGCGTATATAAACATAGTACTAATTAAATATAAAAATACCGATTTCACTTAAACAGCATTACATAATAAAAATTTTCATTATTTATTTACGTATTGAGCATAACGCTAAAAAAATCTGATGTAGTAGGTAAAAGTGTTCTAAGTACTTTTTAATTTATGTCATTAATAACACTCAATCTTACTGAGTACTTATTATCAGAACATGAGACACACTTTGATAATCATCCCTTCTAATAAAAGTAATCAATTTTATCTTCGCATCGTTTTTTAAATAAATATTGAATAACCTTTTATTTTCAAATATACTGTTACGATGCTTTTCTTTAAAAAATATACTTTAAAAAAATAACACTTACGTGACCAGTAGAGGGTCCCGCTTGTAAATCACTGAACTTAGATGCCTCTTTAGCATACGAAGGTCCAGGTTGTGGCTCGGTAGCTATCTCCTGAGGATCTAAATCATCAGCTTTACTAACTGCCTTCGTCTATAAAGTCTGTTTGAGCTCCTCCATTTTGGCACTCCAAAGTCGATAAACTGAAAAATATAAAAAATAGAATTAGTTATTGCAACATAATACTTTATTAAATAAACAAACTTTTCATTACGCTAATAAATTACTACTTAATTACCTAAACAAATTTTTCATTACGCTAATAAATTAAATAAACAAAACTTTTAATTACTTAAATAAATACTACTTAATTACCGAAACAAACTTTTCATTACGCTAATAAATACTACTTAAATTACCTAAACAAATTTTTTCATTACGCTAGATAAATTAAATAGAACAAACTTTTAATTACGTAATAATAAATACTACTTAATTACCGAAACAAACTTTTAATAACGTTAATAAATACTACTTAATTACCGAAACAAACTTTTCATTACGTTAATAAATACTACTTAATTAATTAAATAAACAAACTTTTTCATTACGCTAATAAATACTACTTAATTAAATATAAACATGCATATATTGTACATTCCACTAATAAATAAACTTTTAATTATGCTATTACCTAAACAAGTTTTTTATTTAACGAATTGCCTAAACACAAGTTTAACACGGAATAAAACTTATTAATAATAGCGTGCGTGAAATCTAAGCTTTAAAACATATTAAATGTACTAGAAAACATTCAACCTAACAACATAGTCTCACTTTTTAAAAAAATGAGTCTAAATAATACACCAAAATTGAAAAGAAGCTCATTATATTGTTAATAAATAAAATAAAATAAAAAAAGAAATGTACTTACTTTTCTCGTCTGAAAAATCCAAAGTGTTATTCACCTGAAGAAGACATTGTCGAATGCTAATGTGCTAGAAATAAAACACGTCTTGATAGTATGAGAGCTGAACAAAAATTCGTGCACCACTTTTCGGTGAACCAGAATAGAAATGATCTCCCTTATCTGCTATCCTTATAGTAGTAGAGGTTCCTTATCTACTATCAATAGATAAGGAACCCTCGCCGATGACTCAATAAACATTGGTCATGCATTAGAACTCTGGTGCCCTCCTTCTCTGATAAACCAATGTGTGAAGATACCATGACGTACCCTCCCCAATGACGTCAATAAACAAAAACATTGTCATCTTAGAAGTCATGCATAGCACTGCCCACCTTTTCTGATAAGCCAACGATCCCCCGCCTTAATCGCTGATAAGCCAATGATACCAACCCCCACTTACTCATGCACGGGCAAAATTGATAACTGGTAGGAACACTATAACCTTTTTTCCAGTTTAAATTTCATCGTTGGGAGAAATTTACTCGCTCTTCTTTATATTTTTTTAAAAAGTGTTTTAAATTAAAAAAGACTTCTTATACAAAATCAACTAAATTTTGATTATACTCCAGATTTTTATACTCAAAGTGATGCAGAAAAATTTTCAACGAGCTTTTGGGAGCGCCATTTAAAAACCTCACTCTGCAAATTTAGGAAACAATAACCCCCAAATCGCAAGGTGCTGGTTTTCGGTGATGATGGTTTAAAAAGCTATGATTTTCTGGTAAAAATCTTTTGAAACCACCCTGGGCCCCCCCTTCTTAAAAAGTTGCTGATGATTCAAAAATTCGAGTCAACAGTTAAACTACGTGCTGCTAAATTTATTACCCAGAGGGGATTTTCAAAATTTTGGACTCATAAGGATAATGAAGCAGTCTAGACCCTTCCGTGCCGATTTGGGGTGTTAATTTTTCGGTGCTCAAAGAACATCAAATTTTAAAAGACCGTTTTGCGATAGGTGTCTTTTCACTTGCTCACTTTTTTCCCGTACCAAATGAAGCACCCAAGAATAAACTATTCACGCATGGAATACCCGCTAACCTACTTTTAAAAAATCCGGTTACGTGACTTTTAAAAAAATTAGTGCCCTTCCACCGAAAACGAAAATTAAACTCAAATTTACCCCCCTCTGAGAAAAAGAGCAACGTGGAGGACTTTTTTTATACCCAGGGGTGACTGGTTGGAGCAACTCTATGAAAAGAGGAACATCTTCTCAGCTGGGGGTCACTGAATGGGGTATGTTTATATTGTTTACTGTGATAAAGAAAAAGGGGAAATTTGTCTGCATATTCGCGGTGAGCTACATAAACAATATGAATGGTTTTTCCACCAAAAAGGATACTTATGCTGCCCTCAAACTTGGGCGAGCGAGTGACAAATAAAGGATTTTATTTGCATTATTTTAAAAATCGTTTTTTGCTAACAATCAGTTCCCGTATTTTGACATACGAGGAATATTGCTGCTCCAACAAATTTTTTTAAATGAGGATGGTATTTTTTAAAACCATCATGGTTAAATTTGTGAAAGCCAAATTTAAAATTTAAAAAAAATTTTTCCCCACAATAAGCAAATTCTTGTGGATATCTTTTTACTGTGTATTACCACAAATCTTAGTGTAAATTTGACACCCTGTCAGCAAGAAAAATGCATGACAAGTGCTTCAGTGACAAAAAAAAACATTTTTTAAAAGAATGTATAAAAAGAACTTCGATTTATTGTAAAATAAACTCTTTTTTCGTGTGAAGGGTTAAGGAAACTCACCCGGACAAACAGACATTGCTGTTTCAAAATTTTCCGATGCGGGCAAATTTCATCGCGTTGTAAAAAAGTTATCTTTACCTGAATTGCAACTATTGCAGAGACATTTAAAAAATAATATTGTAAATCAACTTTAATAAGGAAATTTTTTTAAAACCCTGTGTGTAAAGGATTAATGCAATTTATTTAAAGTGAGTTTAAAAAAATAGTATGTAAAAAAAAAATGTGTTGTTTTTACCTAATTTGTTTTTTTTTCTGTGTAATTGTCTATTTAAATTTTAAAAACTTTTACTAAAATAATTTTTTTAATTCATCAAAAATAATGTTTTAAAAAGAAAAATTTTTAATTTTTTCAAAAAAAAAAAATTAATCCTTTAAATATTTTCAAATGTTTTTTATTTTTAAGTACTTAATTTTTAAAGTGCATTTTTTTTAAAAGTTTTTTAATTTATATCAAGAAAAAAAATTAATCCATTTAAATATTTCAAATGTTTTTTTTTTTAGTACTTAATTTTAAAGTGCATTTTTTTTTTTAAAAGTGTTTTTAATTTATAACAAGGAAAAAAAAAAATTAATCCAATGTTTTAAATTTATCAAGAAACAATGTTTGAATCCATGTTTTTAAAAATTTTTCAAAAAAAAATTTTTTTTTAATCAGGGGGCTGACTTAAACAAAATAATTTTAAAATGTTTTTTTTAATTTTTCAAAAAAATTTTTTTCTTTTTTTTTATTTGAAACGTTTTCTTATTTCTTAATTTTAAAATAATTTCGTAAAAGGTGATTCTATCATTTTAACACTATATTCAGAATATTAAAGGGGATAACCTTAAAACGTATAAAGTTTTATTCATGCATGTTGGTGTTTAAATGAGTGTCTTAGAAGTCAATAAGGTTTTTATTCAAGAAATAATGTTTTATCTTTTCTAGAGTGGGTAAAATATTATGAACCCACTTAATTTGATTACTTTCTTTGAGCATTTAATTAAAAAAATTACAAAGTAGCATCAAATCTTATCTTGGCATCGCAAGGAGATAGTGCTGTTTGATAAAATTAATCTATGTAAAGCTCATCATTTCCTG
Organism: Cheiracanthium punctorium; assembly: GCA_038373885.1. Lineage (NCBI taxonomy): Eukaryota > Metazoa > Arthropoda > Arachnida > Araneae > Cheiracanthiidae > Cheiracanthium > Cheiracanthium punctorium. The sequence continues at coordinate 27,260 of JAWZYV010017179.1, forward strand.
TGTTAAGCAAGTAAGATACACAAATTAGTTTATTCTCACAATGCAAAGCATTTTCCATGTTTTAATACTTAGCAAGTTAAGAAATCACACGGATAGTTTTTTCTCTCTCAAGTAGAGATAAATAATATTGTTAATTTGTTTAACACTAGAGTACATTTCCTGTTAAAACAGGAGACGTAAACATAGAAAATACATTGTATACAGTAGTTTGGGATTATCAGAGAAATGTATAGCACATGAGTTAGTTCACCAGTTGAATTACTAATTCTTAATTGCTTTACGGGGTGGGAGAAAAAGAAAAAACTAAACAATGTACAAATAATCAAATTATGTTTATTCAAAATCCCCACTTTCAAACTCCCACTTTTAAACACTTTCTGAAGACTTTTCCCGCTTGGAAGTTTCCAACATTTTCTACGGTCCTTACCGTGATTATTAACAGTGTAGGTGGATTTGGCGATTTTATAACCAGAGAGGCTGCCGCATTTAAAATAAAACCATGTTGAATTTTTTATAAAAGTCCTAGGAATAGTCGAGGGTCGTTCCATTGCTTTAAAAAAAATAGTTCTCTGCCACTAATGTCCTTTTTTTCCTTCGTGTGGGTGAAAATCATATGTAGACAGAGGTCAGCCACATTGATGAGGGAATGTATGTCATTTTTTATACAGGCGAGGAGTCCACATTTGGATCTCGCCCGTGTAGTACGCTCGGATTGTCTTTTTTAAAAACACATTTCCAACAGAGTTTTGCTGCCTGTCTTTTTTCATTGAACCAGGGTACAGAGATTTAAAATAATGTCGTCATGGGGCTCATTAAGGCTTTTTTCTCTGCGTATGAATTCCTCTTCTATCTTGCGGTTGGGCGATGAAGCAGCTGGTTGTACAACGCCCCCAATGAACTCCGCTTCAACATTAAGTGTGTAATACATGTAATGATGAATTAAAGTTTACCCATTGTATAGTTTGTTTTTTTTCTAAAAAGGGGCATAATATAGTTTCACGTTGTCGGTGTTCCACTTTGACGACAATTCAATATTTTCAATCATTTTCTTTATCCAAATTCACGGCATCATTTGAGCTGTTCCGATTTTGGCACATGTCCTGTTCAAAACCTTCGTGTCTGCGAAGAGAGCATAACTTCCTTGCAAACTCGCATTCAGAACATGAACGGCTAAGAGACCTTGTAAGTACCCGACAGCAGTGCAGCAAGGTAATAAAGGATGTTTAAAAAAATCCTCCCCTTTTGGAAACAATCACTTACGTTTAAGAATAATAACATATAACGGGGATTTAGTAGCAAGCTTTCCGTAGAGTATTCTTGTGTTTTTTTTGTTAAGGAGAGGTCTTTTGCATAGGGGAAAGCGGAATTTTCCGTTTTAAATAATTAAAGAACTGACCAGTTGCAGATTAGTACTCGGATACAAGAGTTTGGGAGGCGTTTTTAAAAAAACTTTTTCCGTAATTTGGATAGGGACAAATTGTTAAGAAGTTGCAGCGATTAAGAAAATCCTTTTTTGCATGATTGTCCATCATTGCAAAACCTACATAATAAAAAATGTGCGAGAATGTTTCCTATTTTATTGGTGAATATGTAATAACATTTTTTCAACCGTATACATCATATTGTAATCGGATTGGGTAAAATGTTGCTGTCGCAATAACGACATTTTTTCATTCACGGTTTGAGGGCATAAATCAATAAACAAGTATGAGATATGGTTTTTTTTGTTATTAGTCAAGCTCTTTCGTAGACTCTTGAAAAAATTTTAAATGTCTAGGGAAAAATTTCCTTCCCAAATGTGTTACCTGAGACATATCTCACGATTCTTTTTAAAAATCAAGGAAAGTGCGTTTAAGTTTCTCCCTCATTTGAGAACCTTGGGGAAAAAAATTTTTTGTTATAAAAATAACACTTATATTTTAAATGATGCGAACCTCTCGTAAAAAGTTGACATATGTTTTTTTTAAATTTTCCCATTCATGCATTAATCATCATTATAAATAATGTATTTTTTCCTATGTATTCTCGAAATCAAAGGGAAACCCTTCTTCAAAAAATTTCACCCTCTATCTCATCGAACAACTTTGAAAATTCCATAAACCATACTATTTTATCCGGTACTTGTGAAAACATTTCCCTTTGAAACTGAGTAATTTTGTTTCGTCCAAAAACTTTTACCACTTGCGTGACAAAAACCCCTGAAACCAAATTACACGGGGTTTTTCAAGGCTGGGAAATCCATTGTGAATGAAAACAGACACATGGGAGTACTGTTTAAAAAGTTTTTTTTTTGATAAAAGTTCCATAAACATGAAATCGTTTGGGGACAAAATTTTACACAGTTTGTCATTACATAACTTTTTTTGTACAAAAGTAGCCCACAATTTGATTTAATGTTAAATTTGGATTTACAATAAAGAAATATGTACATATTGCCCACAAAAAAGCTGTAACATCAAATTTTTTAACTTGAGTCTTAAAGTTTTTATTGGAATCTCGATGCAAAATCAGAATAGGGCCTTTAAGTTTTTCCGGTGCATTTCCGTAAAACAAAGAACTCAATCTGGATAGCGAATGTAAATAAAAAGCAAGCCAGGACTTCCTTTTGGTAGAAAACGATCAACATTCACCACGAAAAGAGGCAGGGTACTTTGAAATTTTTTTTTGGGTAACTCGTCACTCGCATACAAATCCAAAAAAAAGCTTTTTTGTAAAAGGGATCCGTAACATTTTTCGCCGCTGAAATGTATTCATTCTTCTTCTTAATTGGGTAGTCACATAAACGTGACCCGATTTTGAAATTTCAAACACGTTTTCAAATTCGGATAAAAAAAATACGGAATGGTCTTGTTTAAAAACTTTGGCAAATTTAATTTCTAATCGAGATTACCTTTTGTTTGCAAGCTTAAATGGGCCCTCAAGAGATCCCGGTCAAGTCGAAAAACTAGAGGGGTGGCCTTGTGCAAATTCTTCCGGGTTAAAAAATTACCCTTATCTTGATTAAAAACCGAAAAAAAGACAGATAACCGTAGTAACTGTCTTTTCCCAAAAAATTTTTCTCTAGTGCTTTTTCTGGGCAAGGGTTTTCCCCTCTACAAATATGCTTTAAAAAGGAAACTCACGTCATCAAAAAAAACGGATTTAGGGTTTTATTGTCCGCTCACTGCAGATTACCAGAATCCCCCCAAACACACGTTTTTGGGGATGACTCCCAGAAACACTTTTTCTTGTAAAAAAGGACCAACTGCCTGCAGAACAGAAACAACTTTCACATAACTCGATCAATGGATATTTACTGAAGTTTTATCCGGCTTTTTTCATGCCGAGTAAAAACACCCCGGAAAAATCCCCTTTTACTTTTTTTAATAAACAATGAGCATGCCAAATCACTTTAATTCATTAGCTGTAGCAACATCAAACAAAAATTTTGGCTTGCTGCGCGTTTTTTTTTTTTATCTTTACATCCACCATGTTCAGTAAAAGTTATTTTTTCTGGAAAATATCGGGAGGGGGCAATTGGGCCCAAACTATCTAAAGTTTTTCTCTTAGAATTTTGGTGATGCGTTTTTCTTTTTAGTCCTTCTTTTCATCGGGCGTAGCCGTGGGTCGGGGTGTTGCCAATTCGATCCTTTTAAAAACAGGGAACAGGAAAGTAAGCTTTTTTTGGCATCTTCCCCCCCTAATTCATTAAAGTTTTTTATGTAGGCTCGTACGGTAAGTATTGCTCGATGTTGAAATCACTCGCTCATTCAAACTAACTCTACTTCGAAAAAGGGGAGTAAAAAAAAAATTAACAGGGGACACGCAAAAAAACCTTTTCGTCCAGGTCGGGACCACCCACTTTACAATTTTTTACTTTCACGTAGATTTTTGAGACGGAGAGGTCTAAATATTCTTCTCCGCTTCCAATTGTTAAACTACATCCTCCATTTTTTTATTTGGCAATAGGGTGATATTCAAAAACTGTCCTTTTTTCGATAGCCGTTTGAGTAGGGGCATCACAAATAAGTCCAACCGGGTTTGCGCAGGCACCGAGTCCTTTTGAATTAAACCGTACAGATTAACAAAAATATCGTGACCTTTTCACCTTCTTTTCGTCTACGAAATGACGTTTTTCACACCGCTTCCCCCCTTTTTATTGCCCAATCCAATCACGATTTTTACTTTAGCTGCTGCTTTGTCGGGGAGCTGCTTCCCTGCTTCTTTCATGCGTTTTGTCTTGCGGCTGTTTTAAGTCCCCACCCTTAAAACACATTTAAGATATCCACCCGCTGTTTAAAAAAATGTCACCAATGCTTTTTCACCGCTCTTGACACGGTACTGCTGCCTAAAAAATATCTAAAAAGACCCGCCAAATCCGTATCCTTTTGAAATGGTGCTCCTGATAAAAATTAAGTCCAAAAGCCAGACTGAAGCGTATAATAATCCTCAAAAATTTTTTGGGAACACTGATAAGGGACTACTTTTTTTAAGAGAGATATTTTTGCTAAAATGAAGTTTTACGTACAGCGTCCGCGTTCAAATGGTATAAATTTACCATGTGGGTCCTTATAACGATTTCGATCGTCTTAAAATTTTTTCTCGAAGCGGGAAATAGTGGGGGCGATCAAAATGGGCACTGATTACTTCACCGTCCTTTTCCGGTCCATTTACAAAACGCAATAGCGGTGCTAATACATCACCTATGATTGCGATTCTATTATATCCAATACACCATCAATGTCCGTAAGAGCACACGGTCTGCAACATATGGCTTTTTCCCAAGTCGTTTCATTTTTTTCTTCAAAAAATTCAATTTTCGCAAGATCAAAAAACCCAAAAATTTTGAGATAAGCCAGGGTACAAAAAAACTCTAGCCTTGTTTTTCACTGAAAAACGCACGGGGGCCTTTGTTTCTTGTTTTATTCAAAAAAAAAATTTTTATTTTTAATATCTTTAATGCGAAGGCGTTTAAAAAATTTTGTAAACAGATCATAAAATCCGGGGGGTACGCGTCTACCTATTTTTTTTTGCGTCGCCTAAAAAAATCCAATCAAATTATTTTTTGAGCATTCACATTAAAACCCGGTATGGGATACATACTTCCGTAAACCTACCTCCCATTCGCCGTTTAATTCAATGGGGGTTGGAAACCGTGATAAAATGAGAAATTTTATTCTCGGGAAAATAGTTCATAACTATCACTCGGAGTGTTAGATGAAATTCATCTTTTTCAAATTGTTTTCGGCACTATGATTCCTCTATTTATAGTCGAATATATTTTCGGGAAAGGGATCCTAAAATTAAATTTTTGGGGGGAACCCTTTTAATTTCACAAAGTATTCTACACGCCCCGTGTTTCGTTTTTTTTTAAAACTTTTTCTAATCCAAAGTTTTTTCCCTTTGGGGGGACTTTTTGAAATTTTTGACATAAAACGTTTCCCCGAATAGGGTTTTGCCCATCAAGTCCTTGATCCGGTACACTGGGGGGCTCTTTTCCACACATTCCTCAGGTAAAAAGTTCTTCCGACCAGTTTGGGGTTTC
>JAWZYV010017180.1:0-36489 GCA_038373885.1 Cheiracanthium punctorium
ACAGACGGCAGCCCATTCGAGATCGCTGTGATTGAACTCCCAATATGGCGACAATGACATAGAGGAGTTTTTGAGTAATAGAGTATGCATGTGTTTTTCAGTTATTTTGGTGCAAAGTGCATCGACAAATCGCTACAAAAGATACAACACCAGCAAGAGCATTTTGCGATGGCATCATCAAGTTAAGGAAACGGATTTAAACCTTAATCAGATGGCCACCAAGCTCCCAGACATAACACCATGGGATTTCTTTTTGTGGGGTTACATCAAAGACATTATTTATGTACCACCTATGTCGAAAACACTGCTAGAACTTAAAGAATGCATTTGTGCAGAAGTACCAACCATTGATAGAGTGATGCTACGAAATATATGGAACAAACTGGATTACAGATTGGACATATGCCGTGTAACAAGAGAGGTTCACACATCGAACATTTGTAACTAAAACTGTATTTCTCTTTACATTTATGCATCAGTTATTGTAATATGTGCAGTAGTTTCGAAAATATAATTTTTTTACACTCGGGTCCATCATTTGTACTCACCCTGACCTTATGAGATCCCAAAGCTCTCACGCAGAATGGGGACCTGTCGCAGAGAGGCTAGGCTCGCTAAAGTGCTCTGTGGGAAGACTTCTTTGTAAAATTGCTCTTTTTTTTAATGATTTTCATATAAAATATATAAAGCTTCTACGTTATGTAGAGCCCAACTTGCCTTACATGCTATGCAATATTGATTTATAATAGCCTTTAACTGAATTCGCTAATTGAACATTTTACAAACAAGTATTAATGAAAAAAAGTAATTGAAATACTTTATTTTACTTTCTCACACTCATATTAATAAAAAATCGTTTAATTAAGACATAAGAATTAAATTAATTATGAACGTCTCAATTAATTTTAATAAGGAAAGTTTAGATAATTCGATTGCGATTTGAATGAGGTTGATAAGAAATTGGATTGAATTTTCAGTATGAAGAATTAGGAATTGTACAGTATTTCCATGTATAAATTTGCTTTTTAACTGACGTTAAACTAATATTTATTTTTCCTCTTAACGGTGAAACTTATTTGCTTTATGTAACATAAATTCGTTTAATACAATTTGCAGAAAGAAAAGATAATTATACGGGAAAATTTAATTCATATGAAGTCAGTTCAGCAATATTTAGGTGCGTGTGAAATTTTTGGGTTTGTGGATAGTTGCTAAGCTGTTTTTAGCTTGTCAAATAGTAACTTTATGAAACAGCCTATTAATAAGTAATATTCTTATCAGATTAAGAAAAAAATCTGACCAACACAAGAAAATTACTGTACAGTAAAATTCTTTTCGAACAATATATTTTAACACGTTGTTTCCAGGTCAAGTACAAATTCGTCATTTGCATACCAATATTAGAGCGCTTGTAGGTGTTTGTAATATATTTTCTTATAAAATTTTCCGCCCTCCAAGTGAAAAAGAACGCACAACGGTGAAACAGTTTGTTCCTTAATTTTAGATAAAACCTGGTAATAAGTAATATGCTTATAAGTCTTTAATTTTTTTGGTCTCGGTCAGATTTTGTTTAATGTGCAATAAAACCCTTTTCGAACAAGATATTTTAATTCACTGTTTCCAGTTCAACCAAATTAAATTCGCCATTTGCATGCTAGTGTTAGAGCACTTCTGGGTGTTGATAATACATATTCTAATAAAAGGTTCCGCCCTCATTGTGAAAAGAACGTAGAAGAGCGAAATAATTTGTTCCTTATTTTAAGAAGAAACCTTGTTATCAGTTATATTCTTATAAGACTAGAAAATTAGTGTGAAATAAAAGTCTTTTTGAACGATATATATTAAATCATTTTTTCCGGCCAAGTAAAAATTCGCTATTAGCATAGAAATCAGTAGCGGAACTTCAAATTTCTGTCCCCCCCCTTTCAAAATAATCTAGTAGGCCCCTCACTTTCCCAGATCCACACACAAATAGTTTTCCTTGACCATTTTTATTAAAAAATTCCAAGAATTGCAATAGAATTATGTTTAAAATTTAAATTCATCCTTCTGTATTTCAGTTTTGCAAAATCCGCAACATCATTCATTTCAATACTTTTGGCTGTTTTGGATTCAATAACGAATATGGAAAGTTTGTGTAAGCGTTATTTTCCTGTTGAATTGCGTAAGTGATTTTTCAAACTCTTCAATTTTGAAAAAGAATCAACCGAAATTAACTACGAAATAACGAAAATTACGTAACCCCGAAGTTTTGGTTTTTGATTATAATAAAGAATTTCTTGAGACATTTTGCGAATTCAACCTTTTGGGATTCCCTAGACCGAAAAAATTATTTTTCTGGCTACTACCTGAACTGTAAACGTTTATTGTGACCATACTAGCAAAGGGCTATGAGCTTAAGATTCTGCATCTCTATTAAAATATTTTTAAGACTGAATCATAAAAAAAGAAGTATTTTTTCTACATCATTTAAAAAAAAGGCATACATTTCAAATAACTCTACATTTGAAGCCCTTATTTTTCGTGCAGACCCAAGACATTTTTGTAGTCCCTGCAAATTTTGTATGTTTTATTGATACGCATGTTTTAATAAGTTAATTAACAATAATTTACTAATATAGCGTTTAATTAACAATACACGAGTCTTAAGACCTCAGGAATTTGTGTATTTTCAAAATTACTGAAATTTTGCCTTAATTTAAGCCAAAAATTACTGTTTAAAGGTGTTAAGTTATACTCCGGAGCTGTTGGCAACTCTGGATATTTTTCAAACTTTCTGAAAATTTGTAGATTTACTACTCGTAGTATAGCATGTAAAAAAAAAATTGTAAATTTTATTAATGTAAAAAACTTAAAATGTAAAAAAAATTGGAAATTTTATTTTTTACATTTTAAGATATTTTATACCAATAATCTAGTGAGTTTGCAAAAAGTGGACCCTTTTCATCGAAGAAAGATGCCGTCTATTTTAATTTAAACTTTTGATTCCTTCTTAGGACAGTATGAAAAAAAATTTCTGCACTGTAAAATTTTCATTTTCAAAGCTTCGTTTTTTAGGACCACTCTAATCAGTGTGGCAGACTTTTCCGGTATATAATTAATTACTTTTTGGAATGTATATATTTTAAATATTTTTTTTTCAAAATAGACAGTGGCTCGTTCGTTTAACTCCCTAATTTTGCAATATTCTAAGCCAAAAAAGAATGTCTACAAAATGTTGTTAATTTTGGAACAGTTGGCTACTCTGCTTTAATGACCAAATGTTGTAATATTTAAAATGCGTAACAAATTTCCTTTGCTAAAGCAACAAAGCGCAGTAATTTATACATTGGAAAGATATGAGTGAGTACATAGCTATTCATAGAAAACGAAAAGTGCAAATAGAAGACTGATTAGAATATGTTATCCATACAACAAAGAAACCAAACTCCCATTTTCATAAAACGTCAGTAAAGAACTTAAACAAGAAAATTACGGGCCTTTAACTAGTTAAGAAAAATCTAAAATAGAATAGTGCAGAGTAGAATAGTGAATTAAAAATATATGATGAAGTGCTTTACAAATAACTTATCTGATTGGAAGTTCCAGCTTATTAACAATAAAAGAGTTGAATGAAACACATCATTCTTACACATTTCATACTTAATAATTCAATCTCAAAATATGAAATTTGAAAGCCTTTATTTAACTCTTTGAAATTGGAATTAAAATTTTCACCTCTTGAAGATCTAGTGAAGTCTTCTGTTACTTAAATGCTTTAACTTACACAGTTCCTAATGTTTGCGACCGACCATTTTTACGTATTATATCATAAATGATTAATTTTAATTGCATTTTCTTTCAATGTTGTTTCCACTCACAATATTTTTTTAAGAAAGGGAAAAAAAATTAGCTAATTTTAAATTTGCATAAAATAATGAAGAAAAATTTTTATACTTCTGCTAATACTCACAGAAAGCGTAAATTATGCGATTGGTGTATAATTATCAGGCGTTTCTTTGACGTGCTATATTTTAATAAAAATGTACAACATTTTTAATTAATTGTTTTTTTTTGTGAATTAATTTACACATACAGGTTATTAATTGGATTTTAAATAGTTATTTAATATAATTAATGAATTAAATTAATTAATGTATTAAATAAAAATGTATAAACGCCTCATTATTATGCACCAAACCAATATTTTCGACGCATTTCGCGATGGCAAATTTTTGCAAATCAGCCCGAATATTTAGGAATCTTTAATAATATAAATGCTGTTTATGGGCCTTAAGTAGTGAGAAAAATCTGCTAAAAACCAATTATTTCTATAAAAGATCCTATGCGTTGATATTGCCACTTCAGTGCTGTTGGTTCCAAGCATTCAGATTAATAATCACAGCTGCTGGGGTGTTTACAGCAATATTAAAAAGGTAGCAAGGGTTGTCCCTTGGTAAGGGCACACCGTTGCGTCCCACGAACAAAACCGGGTTCAAGACCCGATGGTAAGTATCAGTCCTGAGCGGCATCCGGTCGGCAGCGGCTTCGGAATATCTCCCGAAGAAATCGGGAAGGTTGGCAGCTATGATATTGTATGGCATTTCTCTTAAAATGTGTATTAGGTATCAAATTTAGACATATAGAAGCATAAAATTTCCTTTGCTCTTCACTTGATGCTTTATTTTTATTTTATTTTTTTCTGATCAAGTATAAATAATAATAAAGGCTGGTTCTAGTTTATATTATTTATCTTCTATAAACCATTTATTTTTTATGCGTAAGTATTAAATAATATACATAAAACTTTTAGTGAAAAATTTTCACTTTACATTTTTATCGCAGTTGTAGTTTATTTATCAATGCACTGAAAGAAAATAGTTACAAATTTCCCCAACTAAAGCATAGTTCTCAAAGACAAAATATTTTGTAATTTGTCTAACTTCAAATCCTCTAGTTATATTTCATCTAGAAAGGCTACCGGTAATTAGCGTATACACTCTATATTTCTTGACAGAAATTTTTAGACGATGTTTGAGAAAGTAAGTGGTTTTTATGAAAGCTAATTTAGGACTTCGATAAATATTTGCTCTCTCTTTCTGTCTCTCTCGGTTAAGGCATAATTTAAGGTATTTTTCTTCTCTATTATGTTACGAACCATATATATTTTTATAAAGAAAAAATACTGCGCATTTTTTTGAACAGGCAAATATGCATAAATACTAATTATGATAATTGAAGAAAACTTATTTGGATATTGTTTCAAGAGAACTATGAATATTTCAAATCCCTTCTTATATTCTTGTAATCTTTAAGACTACAAGAATATAAGAAGGCACACCACAAAAACACACAAGAAACACACCACAAAAAAATTTTTTATGGTGTGATACAAAAACAAAATAGCTATATGATAAAATTCAATATTAACTATTTCCCCGTTAACAGAATAACTGTGGGTGTATCCGGACTACTCGCCTAAGCAGACCAACTATTTCGCCTAAGCAGAAATTGTCTACGAATACAGGCAAAATCTCCTACAGACAAAAAGCCTGAGAACAGAATATTTTGCGTCATAAGTAGGTTCACTAAATTGCCGCTAATTTTTAAAACGTTTATTTAATCTTAATGAAATGTAAAATAAGCAAAATGTTACGCTAAAGCAATGTAAAGGGTACTTAATAAGTAAAATCGCATTTCACTATCACAAAGTGCAGAAAATTTCTAAATGTGACCCGTAAGCAATGCCTTTTTAGGGGGATCTGAAGCCCCCCAGTCCCTCCCAGTCATTTTTATCGCAGCTGTAGTTTATCAATGCACTGAAAGAAAATAGTTACAAATTTCACCACCGCGAAAACCCTTAAAACTTATTTCCATCCCAATGATCATGTGCTCCCCAGGCTGCCCCAGGTAGGTAAGTGGGCAGGTAATAAACCCTGAGTGGCGCTTCATTTGTTTCGCACTCAGGCGCTGGCCATGGTCGGCACGGCACTGTGTACTTCGTATAAATAATCTGAATTAATATAGCCAAATCCACGATAACAGTTTGATTCTTGCTTATCTGCAGCCGTGAGAAGTAAGTTGACCTTTTGTAGATGTATTGACCTCTTGCTTCTATAGTATCTACTTGAGGCCACACATACTAATATGTACGGAATTTTGAAGTGGGACAGTGCTGCAAGTATAGATTGAGTTCACAGGACTCCTGTACACAGTGACTTATTTCAGACCTCCATTACACCAGATATTTCAACATATGACTTTTTATCTTACTAGTACGCCAGTGGAACTCCTTAGTTTTAGCCTTTTTACTCACAGACTTCTATGATTTATTATAGGAACTTAGAATAGACAAAACATTAATAAAAATGTTAAAACGTTAAAACAATTTGAATGCATTGGATACTGTCGGAATTATTTTTCAGTGAGTTTTCTTTGAAAATCCATTGGTTTACTTAAAAGTTAGGTGACTTTAAGGAATTTTTGCGCTACGTTTCTTCCTACGGTAAGACTAACGTTAAATGCCATCGGACAATACAGCGCATGCGCACAAATAAATTCCGAAACCTGATTGGTCAAAATATTTCGAATAGCGATAGCGTTCACGTGGAAAGAAACGTAATGCAAAAACTCCCTATTATCAATTGCACAGTGTAAATTAGCGGGCTCCAACCAACATAAAGCAATTCTATCAGCTCCGTGCTCCATGACCTTGCACTCGTCATGAAGGAAAACGGACTTCTGAAGCACGTTGTTATAGCTTTATTCTGAACACATACCATTCTACAAGAGTACAGTAATTTCCCAGAGAGTCATCGAAAACATAACCCACAACTGGTGCAGCGTCTTGCATCAATTTATCCATGAACCTTATTGGTGGTATTTTTATGGTGTTTTAATGAATTTCTCTCTTATGGAGGGTAATAAGAAACTGAAATATGAATTTCCAGCATTCAAACTTAAGTTTTATGGGACGGATGGATTTTATTTTCTTCATCTGTACATTGTGCTTCTGCATCAGAAAACTGACAAGCGTTTAATACAGAGGCATAGTACTCCTGAGCAGTATGATTTCTTCCCTAGGCACTTAAATAAAGACAAAAGGTGATATTTCTTATAAAAGCGTTTGTAATGCATTTTTTAATATCTTGAAATTATCAATTGCGTTCGTACTCTTATGGAGTACACCTCACATTTTTTTTTTTTGCAAATTTGTTATTTTCTGTTTTGTTGTTTATTGCTCGTTATTTTTGCGTTTCATTTCTAAAAAATTCATCGGTATAGCTCTCGTCGGGTGGTTGAATGGTCGTATCTTTCATCCGTTGCCAACATATGGGTTGTAGGGTTGATTCCCGCTTGCGCGCAGCATAGTTTATCTTCTATAGTTCCGGTTGTGAAATTCTTTCTTCAGTAATCTGCTTCTATTCGAAAAGAGTTTATAAGTGAATGGTCGAATTCAAATGCCCAATTGGCTAGGATAACAACAAAAGTACTAGAAAACACTTGAAATTTCTTTTTTGCCAAACGTATAAAACCATTTTACACTCTCAAAAGTTATTTCTTCAATTTACGGAAATTTAGCAGCAATAAGTGCTGCTGGTATATTTCCGTTAATTGACGAATATCCGTTTCTTTATTCTCCTGTCAACTGAAAAAACTTCTTTAAAATTAATGAAATATTTCCATTTCTTCAGATTTTCTGGAAGAATTCACGGAAATATTACGTTTCCAAGGAGTGCGGAAATTATTAATTGAAAAATGAAGTATAAATTAGTGTATAAAGACGCTCTACCAAAAAATATTTCTTCAATTCACGTAAATTTTTCTGGCAGCAGTGCTGCTGGAATAGTTCCGTAATTTGACGAATATCCGTTTCCTTTTTTCTCCTCTCAATTGAAGAAACTTCTCTAGATTCAACGAATTTTTTTTCCTCTTCTTCAGATTTTGGGAAGAAGAATTCACGGAAATAGTACATTTCCAAGGAGTACGAAAATTATTCGTTGAAAAATGAGTGATAAATTAGTGTATAAAGACAAATTTTTTCTGAGAGTGTTAGGACACACAACGCTACCGTTGGTAACTTTGTAGATTCGGACGATCTGTGTGTGTCAATAATCGTCCTATCTGTGTGGGCCTTCTCGTGCTGATAGCGGTACATGCATAGCAGCTAACTATCCCGGAGTATAAATACTACTATAGAAGAATCTTGTCATACTTTAAGTTAAAAATTCCTAGTTAAAAAAGCTGTTAATTATATTCTGGAATAGGTGGCAGCTAATGGTTGTGATATGATGGATCATAATGATTTTCAAATAATTTGAGATTTCCAACTAAGGGAAGTATGTTTACATTTATCCGAAAGTCATCACGATACTAAATGTCTGAGAAACGTATACTCAATGTAACTCTCAGCCTAAAGTCGTATAGAAACATGCTACCTCACAATGCTTGCTTTGATGCTAGAAATAGCATCGCAAAATTGGCTGATAATATAAGTACTGTTTTGACGTATATCATTACGTCTTTGATGACAATATATTCAACATTAAGTGAATATTCAAGAATTTGGGAAAATATTTTTTTTAACCGTCAATGTCGATGGTGCACGTTTTCTTCATGTAAAAATGTGCTCAAATTTTGCACGCAATATTTATTAATGTATTGGCATAGATATAGGGGGTGCTGCAATTTGATTTCCAAAAATTATTTTTTCCATATAAATAAGGAACCCCCTAATATATATATATATATATATATAGAAAATTAATGTTAAGAAAATTAATTAAAGCAGAATTGAATTACATTTGCGCTATTAACATTATTTTTTGTCTCAAAAACTCAAAAAATGAGTTATGATTATAAACAAATCACTCTAAAAACACTGTATTTGAAGAAAAATCTACTAAAAAATCCTTCCTGAAAAAAACAAATATTTGAGAAAATTTGAATTACAAGTCAATATTTTTAATTAAATTAAGCCTTATGTTTCAGGGAAAGGAACACCAATCATTCAAGAAGCGAAATCAACACTGCATGATTATGTACTGTACTATACTTTTATAATTAGATCAAAAATAAGTAACTATTTTATTGTGAACAATGCTTTAATTATTGACAGTATTTAGTTCCTAAATTCTGCTTAGTTTTGTTTTACAGAAACTGTCTTTTTCTCTAGTAAGTATCAAAGACATACATGAAGATCAACTGAGAAAAAAAAAATTAATTAAATTTTTCCATCCAAATCAAGGAGAGTAATTTCCAAACTGAACTAAATTAAAAACTAAATATAATTAAAAACTTAAGATGTCCAATTAAAAGTATTGCATTTTTGTATCAATCAATTTTGTAAACGGAGGCTGGCATGCTTCTATTTGATAAAAGCTTCATTTTATTCTTGTTTTATTTACAGTGGGAAACAATAATTTATTTTTTAATGCGATACCTTTCTATAGGTAGAAAAAAAGGGAGAACAGTATTATGGTAACCAGCACATTAATCTTTGAACTTCCAGACTTTTTTCAGTGGTATCGATCCACACCTTTTACTTTATCACTTTTGTTTTTCACAAATTTGCATGAGATCAATATGTCTACAACCGACATGCGTTCATGAAAATTAAGAAATGGTTGAAAGGTAGATTGCATTAGTTCAATTCCATTACTTAGTGGTATGTTTTCTGAAAGTTTTGACAGGACATTCTAATTCCAAAATTATGAAAAAAATAAGTTATTCATGAATGCCCTAATTATTGTCTACAATTACTTGTCTTAAATCAGAGAGGAGTACTGAATTACGTCATGATGCCACTCTCGCAAAGATTTATTGAAGTTTAAAAATACAATGAAAGCGTTGCATTTTGATAACAGTTTACAAGACATTCGTTATTAGGATTGTTATGATTCAGTTACAACTTTTTCCCGAACATGTATACTTAAAATATGCCCGGGGGAGCCCAGAGGATTGACATTTTTTTTTTTTTTTTTTTCACGTAACCGCTTTTTGACGAGTACACTTGCTTTAAATCGACTTCGCATTAAAGCATCGAAGTCGCATTGCGTCTTGTTTTACAACAAGAAAATATGAGTTTACAGGTATTCAAAACAACAAAACACAGAACACAAATTTTAAGGAAATCAACTTTCTAGCAGTTTGTGCCTCCAAATTAACCACTCCAGAAATTACATTATGTTTAAAATGGAATTTCATGTCTGTGCAAGTGACATTTTCGGATTTACGGTAGTACGTTGCTTGAACAATGAAGTATACTTATCGACTGCAGCTAAGATTTTGTATCAAATACAGTATAAGCGTGGATTACTATTACCTAGATTTACGTGTGGAAGTCTTTTACTTTGTTATAAAAGATTGGTTTAAGATCAACGTTTTTCAAAAAGCAGTAAATGATTGCTTTCTTCATTAAAAAAAAAAAAAAAAAAAAAAAAAAAAAAAAAAAAAAAAAAACTGTACATGCAAGCGTATTTGTATTATTCAGACAAAACTATACGAGAGCTATTTGCCTAAAGGTGGATGTCTTGGGGTTGAGAACTTTTTAAGGGGTTCTAACGCGTATTCACTTTATTTCGGGAGAAAACTGTCGAGAACTCCTGGCCGATAAATCAATTCTTTCGCGCGAGAGGCGAGAACCTTGGGTCTGCACATATTAACCATCTCTTGCTGCTTAGGTTGTATATTCAGGAAAGCACAAAAACCCCTTGCCCTGGTTGTAAAAATGTATACAAAGTATTCGTTAAGTATAGTAATGTAATTTTTGTGTCATTGGTTAGTTAGGTTTATCAGTTTTTCTGAACAACAGACGGCTCATACGTAATGACATGAAGTCCTGTACTGTGTACCTAATCTTAACCCTCCTGATACTCTTCTTGATTTTGTTTTCTTTTGAGGCTATACCAAGGACTGAATCTTTGCTATACAAATTACTAGCATTGGCCCATTGACGTGCATTATTTAACACTAGAACAACCGGATTTTGTACTTACCTAAAACCGTCGTTTGACCCCGAACTGCGGTTTACGACTTTTACATTTATCACAATTATACAATAATCGTAACATGTATACATTTATTACGATTACGCAAATTTTACATTTATTGGCGCTAAGTGACGGCAGAGTCTCCGAACACAATGGAGTGCATTAAATCACTTTTTTTAAACAGTACTTATCGGCTTAGAATATCGAAATATTACTGACCCGGCAATCGAGCTGCTTCCCATTTTGAAAAATCATGCATTGTGCGCTGTTTACCGGCTCCTCCTACATGTAGAAAGCCTAACAGAAACTTTGACGTCATCACTAGGCCTTCAAGTAATGACGTCACCGCAGTTTTATCTTCATAAAGTAAAACTATTTAAATTTTCATGTGAATGCTACAAATATTAGAAAATATTTCAAATTATAGATAACAATTGAAATACCTTTGCTAAACAAAACAATTCATTATGATCTATTTTCTTAGTACATTAAATAATTAGGTACAGTTAAAATTTTGCTCTTTGTCTTAAAATTAAACTTTCTAAATCAAATCATTTAAATGCTGTTTTGCTTGAGTAAATTCACCAGAAATTTTAAATACTTTTACTTTATAAACTGAAAATTGTGATGACATCATTGATAAAGGCCCACGGACGACGTGAAGGCTTGGTGACGTAGCAGCTGTTAGGCTTTCTGTATCTCGGAGGTGTTGTGCTCACTCGGCCCGGACGTTTAATGCATCCTGAGAGAACCTAACTTATCGTTGGGGTTTAGGATTAACGAGTTTTGGAGAAAGTGGTGCTGACAGAATTATACGTATATATGTGTGTTATTTTAGTAGACGTAATCATGATGTCAAAGCTTCTGTTCTCAAGATTTCTGTATCTAGGAGGTGTTGGCTGATTACTAGGGTGGAGCGAAAAAGTCAAATTGATATTTTCGAGTCGCTATAGTGAGGAAAAGTAGCGATTGGTAAGTACAAAAAAAAATTATTCAAATCGGACTTTATCTTCCGATCGCGCAAACTGTCTAAAAGTTAAAAAAATTGAAAATTTCCGATTTTTTTTAATTTAAAAAAAGTTATTATATATATTTTATCGCTATATGTAAAAATATTGACATATTGTACTGTTTAATAATAATAATGGAAAATGGCTGTGTTTAGGGAATATCTTCCGATCGCGCAAGTTCAATAAAAATAGAGAAAATTTCAACTTTGAGTGATTTTGAGGGCAGAAAGGTTTAGTAGTTCACCCAAACTAAACAAAATTTCAGTCATGCAGCATAAATTCATATACCTCCAGAGAAAGTACATAATAGGAAAATTCGGTAATATAGATCAAAAGGAGACAAAAAAACTGAGTGCTAGATTTGGAAGACGAAACTATACATTAAAAAGGCAGCCTTTCAAGCCTGTTGAAGGTGAAATAAAAGAGCCTGGGGATTTGGATGAAACACAACAGAGTTTTAATGCCAATGCAGAATTTGATGACGACCATTACAAGGCTAGCAGCTCTAAGAAGAAAAAAATTCCATGGCAGATGAGAGTGAAGTTACAATCTACACCTTTACATTGTGATCGCTACGGGGTATCTGACCGTTCAGCTGCTGCTATAGCATTGAATGTGCTGGAAGATATCGGTGTGATAACTGAAAAAGACACTTCTCAAGTCATTGACCGACACAAAATTAGAAGGGAAAGGAACCGTACTAGAAAATATTTACAGGAAAGTCATCTAGATTCGGATGAACTACATAGCATATATTTTGACGGAAGAAAAGATGATACCTTAGTTATAGAAGGAATCGGATCGAAGCAATATCGTCGAACTAATAAAGAAGACCACTATTCTATCATAAAAGAACCTTGCTCAGTTTATTTGGGTCATGTGTCTCCAAACTCGGGATCTCCTAAGGACATAGCAGCTTTAATAGTGTCGTGTCTTACTCAACAAGGGGTTTCACTACAATACTTAGATTTGGTAGGTTGTGATGGTACAAATACCAATACTGGATGGAAAGGTGGTACTATCAGACAGCTGGAAGTACATCTCGGACGATCACTCCAGTGGGCTGTTTGTTTGTTGCATTTTATTGAGTTACCTTTTCGCTATCTTTTTCAACATTTGGATGGTGAAACAACTGGCCCAAGATCCTTTAGTGGGCCTATTGAGCAGAGTCTTATTGGTTGTGAAAAGCTCACAGTTACAAAGTTTCAAATAATTGATTGTGAAATTCCAGAAGTGGATAGGCAACTGTTGATCAAGGACCAAATATATCTTTTCGACATAAGTCAAGCAAGCAAAAGTGGCAAGTTTCCAAATGACTTATCAAAGAGGGACCCCGGCCCAATTTTACATGCCAGATGGCTCACTTGTGCAAATAGAGTCCTTCGACTTTACGTGAGCGTATCAAACGCATCGGATTCCTTAAAAGCTATAGTGACATTCATTTTAAAATGTTACATGCCAGTTTGATTTGAAATAAAATGCAGTAAGTACATTGCAGACGGGCCTATTCACCTGTACAGAGCAATAGAAACATCTCGATGCTCGCTTGACGACCTGAAGAAAGTGGTATTCAGTATAATTGAACGAAACTCCTTCTTTTCTCATCCAGAAAACCTACTCATGGCAATGATCTTTGATAAGAGAAGGCACATAAGAGAGCCAGGGATAAAAAAAGTGTTCAAAGCCAGGCAGACTGTTTCAAAAGGTAAAGGCATCAGAAACTTTATCACACGTACTTTAAACTTCGATGCAGCAGACTATACAGAAATAATTGATTGGTATGCAGCAAAATTATCATCTCCACCTTTTCTTTGGAGAATAACCAATGAAGAAATACATTCCTTTATACAATCAGGTGATATCCCAGACTGTGATGTTAAAAAATTTCCCTGCCACACGGAAGCTGTCGAGCGGTGTGTTAAATTGGTAACTGAAGCATCGCTCAAAGTATGTGGGTCCTAATCAAGGAATGGATTTATCAGGGCCACACAGAAATCAAGATCCGTGAGACAGGAATTTGACACAAAATTGCAGTACGAAGTCGAGTCTAAATGTCAGACTTAAACAGATGAAATAACAAACTATAGATTTAAGTAATGTATATGCAAACACTCTCATTGGTTGGATGAAGGGAAGAGTGTGGGTGAAACTCTAACTTCAACCACCTACCCGTGAGGGGTTCTGGGTTGCTTAAATATCATCAAGTATCTAAATAAGCAAAGAGTTGCACACTTTATATGAAAATGTTAACATTGTAATGCAAACTGACCTCTGAGGATTAGTTTCTCAATACATCAAAATCACCCAAAGTTGAGTTTTTCCCTATTTTTATTGAGCTTGCGCCATCGGAAGATATTCCCTAAACGCAGTTATTTTTCATTATAATTATTAAACATAGTTTTTTTTTTAATTTTTAGACGGTTTGCGCGATCGGAAGATAAAGTCCGATTTGAATTTTATTTTTTTTCTTGTATTCACTAATCGCAACTTTTCCGCACTATAGCGATCCAAAAATGTCAACTTGACGTTTTTCGCTCCACCCTACGATTGCCCTTTGAATACCCTGGCTGATTACCCTTTCAAAATATATATCTAAGAAAAATTATTGACTATCATGATGACGATTTCCAGCAGTGGCCTAGTCACTAAGCTCCGTTTCCACAAGAGCATGGAAAGGGAAGCAACACCGGCTTGGCCAGCACTAGAGAGGGTGAACAGGCTGGGTATCTCAGCTGGACTGTTCCGGGACCGTGAGCTCACGGGCAAAATCAAAAGTTAATGGGCATCTTTTATCAGTAGGTGGTCCAAATATCTATTTTTCTGTTGCTTTACTTACCTTTTGATTATTGCTTGGCCATCCCTTTGAAAATATATAGTTTGGAGACGCAGAAGCTCGAATAAATAAGTACGGAGACGCTGTCTGCTCGGCATCAACCCTGGACTACACTACTGCATCAGAGAGAGAAAAGATAATTTAAATTTTTATATTGTTTATAAAAAAATCTTGTCGTTTGTTAATTTATTGCATATCCCAGACAGCACATTAGCTTAAATCAAGCTTGACATTACCTTGAATTTGACGTATTAATGCAAGCTTGGCTTTAGCTTGATTTTAGCTTTCAAATTGCGCAGTGATGGCGCCATCTGTGAAAGAGAATGGACATAAATTGTCTAGCGTCCTCAAATTTGCTGAAAGTTCGTAAAAGATGTGTTTTATTTTATTACAAGTGCCATATTACAGGCAGGGCAAACGGGGAAACTGCCCAGGGCCTACAGATTTTAGGGCCCAAAAATCTTACATCTTACACTTTTGTAAGTAAAATTACAAAGGATAAAAAAAAATTCAGAAGTTAAATAATTTTTTTAATTATAAAGTATGAACAATAAAAATAATTCAAATTTACATTTGTATAAATTAATTTAAACTTATTTTTAATTCTTCGAAATGCTCTATATCGATATAGCATACCAATATGTAGGAAAATAACTAACCACATTTGTAAAGAGAATTTTCAGCGTTAAGAAATAGCAAAATTTTTCAATCATTTGCCATTCTAAGAAATATTTACAAAAATGACTAAAATCTTTGTATTCCATACATTTTAGGAACTGTGATATAGCATTTTGAAGTAACGTTTAACTATCTGTTTCTTTGATTTCGGATTACTTAACACAAAATTTGTGTTAAGTAAGTAAACCCATTCTATATTTCCAAATATGCAAATTCTTCAAAATAAAATACAGTTATACTACAAAATTGATTACAAAATCAGTCGTTTGTCTCTATTTTGGCCAGCAGTATTGCTCATGAGTGTTGCGGTACTGAAAATTTTAAAACGTGTGCTGCTCTTAAGTTTATATTATGTTTATTTCCCTATTAGTAGAGTCTCTAAATCACACATAACATTATTTTAATTTTGATGCATCCCATGGAAAAATAAAAGAAACAAATAACACATCGCCCACTTATCAATCTGGCGAGAAAACGGCGTGATAAGTCACTTCAAACTTTAGCATTTGCGTGAAGCTTAGTAGCTGAACGGATAGCGAGCTCGACTCCCAACCGAAAGGTCCCGTGTTCTATTACAGCCACGAACACTTGATGGAAACAGAGTAAATTAAATTGAAATTTCAGCGTAGAGGGGGAAAATGCGTGGCAAAGTAAAATATGTGGGGCGAGTTCGCCGACCGGCGCCCCGTGTATTTAGGAAATTTATTAAGCTTGAAATGTCAAGCTTGATTCAAACTTGAAATGTCAAGCTTAATGCAAGCTGGGCAAGTGTAAACTAGAACACTTGATTCAAGCTTCCATTAAGCTTATACGCTTGAAATCTGCAAGCTTAATTCAAGTTTATTGACTTGATAAATCAAGCTTGCTGCAAGTTTGATGCAAGTTTGCTGTGCTGTCTGGGATATATGTTCACTCCTTTTTTTTATTAACAAAGCTTATTTTACTCTGAGGTAGAGAGCTATTCTAGCACACTACGGGTCTGGGTTCGGGTGTAATTTCGTCCGTCCCTTAAATAAGAGACAACGCTGGTCCATCTATTAGGTGCCTCCATTATAAAGAAACCAGTAATTCCGGCCTTACTAGTGGCCAATGCCTATAAAGGGCAAGTTCCTGCTATTAGAAAAAATACTTACTTCACTCTTTAAAGAGCGTACATGCATAGAGACCTCTTAAAAAATATTGCAATTATGTAAATCCGCATAAAGTATTATTATCAAAAATATACCGATAGAGA
The DNA here is from genome assembly GCA_038373885.1 of Cheiracanthium punctorium. NCBI lineage: Eukaryota > Metazoa > Arthropoda > Arachnida > Araneae > Cheiracanthiidae > Cheiracanthium > Cheiracanthium punctorium. Next base: position 16,726 of record JAWZYV010017180.1, read on the forward strand.
AACCGCTTGAAAGGAAATTTATCTTGCGGTATCAATACCTGAGAACGTATAGCTAAATTACGTGAAGTCCAAAATAAAATAGTGTTCACATGATAAATCAAAGGTCATATTAAATGCAATTCCTGAACATTCAAACACGTTGACTTGTGATTTTTTGCTTGTAGTTTCTAAGAATCATTTGCCTTGAATTTAATTCTCCAACTACACTCCTTTTTTGTGCCCTCCCTCGTATATCAAGTATTTTCCTCACCATAGCAGAGTGGTTATGTCACTGAAAATGGTTGACGGCCGAAGTGTGAAGGTCCCGGGTTCGGGTCCCAACGTGTGGCTGTTGATCTAACGGTCTGGAGTTTTGGTAGGTTTTCTCCAGATGTAACTTGAATATGTTTTAATTTGTAGAAATTCCATCTGCCAAGGCACACCCCATCCTACCATAATCACCCAAACAATATATCAAGGATTTATGCTGAACTATATCGTTGGTGTTTATTTTATTTTATTATTTTTTTATTTACGGTTGTTAAGGCCTGCGTTATTACACGCGATTCTGAAAAACGCTGGTGGAATAACGTAGCACCTGAAACGGAGAGATTTCACCGATGAACTGAAGAAACTAGTAATATTAGACGATAGAACAAGGACGAAAGGACGAAATTTTGGTTTTCTGGGAAACGGAAGATGACGGGAATGACTGGTGTAATCTTTATTATCTTATTTTTGATAAAATATTCTTTCTTGACACAGTCTAATTTTGATCAAAGATTTATTCTGTGCTCAATCTTGATGATGCATAAATAATATTCTGCTTTGTTCTGGGGTGACGCGCCTTCACTTTTACTTTTCTACATATGCATTTTTTTTAGTGAAACTTCCTCAGGCGCATTGAGAGTAAAATTTCAAGGTCACGTCACGGCAATACCGTCACGGGGATAGCGTCATGATGAGGCTGGGACGATTTTGGATTTTAACAGACGGAATGCTATACTCTATTGCTGCAGAGAGTTTTCTTTCTCCTCTTTGTGCTACATTCGTTCTTAAGAAAGTGTTCGCATGCGCTGAATGTAAACATACAGTGTGCACTCGGAGACGAAAATGCTGGAGCGCTGACTTACAGTTTGTAAAGTCAATTATCAATGTTATATTTTTATCAGAATCTCCAGTATTTTGAAACTGATTTATATTTATTGTTTTTAACAAACTATTAATCACAAAAACCGATATCCAAGTAAGTAATATTTTATATATATTCTTTTTCTATTCATCCTCATTGTAATTTAAAATTTAAAATCGATGTATATTAAATGATATTTATGTTTGTCTAATGACTTTGTGTGCTTTGTATATTTATTATTTTTTTACTATTTTCAAATTTTATTTTAATACTGAAAAATTAAACAAACGAACTTTAAAATATTTTTACATTATTTTTTAAAATCTTTTTAATACTATGCCTCAATTCTTTGACTACCTATAAACATCTCACTTTTGATCGGTTTTCAAATGTTATCTTTAATTTTAGTCTTAATTTAGTCCGCACCTTAACAACCGTAATTTTTATCTCTTACTACTCATTTGACAATCAAACAGATTTTAATCAATCTGGCCAAAGAAGTTTCACTTCTGAGACTCGTACTCTGTACACACGCTCTTATTGTTTTTATCGGGATTGTGCAAAAACTTATTCGAGTACTGTTTAGAAAAGTTTTCCGAAAGTATATTTTTAAATAAATCTTTGATTCCTTTATGGTTTTTTATCACTTTTAAAGTGATATTTGATGGTTTTATGCTTTTGTTGGAGTTATTTATGTACTATTATACTCATGCTGACTTAGATTAGGTGTATACCTAGGTTGCAAAATCCAAAAGTTATTTTTAATTAAAAATGGGCCTGTGTTTGTCCGGTGAGCTTTAGCTGTGCTACTGGGTTGCTGAATCCATCGATGTTTTTTCATGTTAAAAACGGTCTACTGTTTGCTCATTTTAAATTAGCTTTTCAGCGAGTTGCTGAATTTACCGATGTGTTTTTAATTTAAAAATGGACCAATGGTTGTAGATTTTTGAATTAATTTTGTAGTGACTTTGACTTTCTTTATCTGTTTTTGCTAGTGTAAATTATGTGATATTTTAACTTGTTAAAATTATATGAGCTTGTTTTATTGGAATTGCAATATAGTTTGTGACAGTCGCTGGAGCTTGGGGATTACTAAGCTCCAGCGACTGTCGGCTACCCGTACAGTCTCATTAGACAATACCGCTATGCATTACATAGGTTTGAATATTCACTCCAAACAGTGATTTCACGTGATTTTTCATCAGTGAATTATTATCAAGTGTGAACATGCGATTGTGCTTTGAAACCTAATAGAATTAAAAAATATTGCGTGAGGATCTAGAAAATTCAAATCGCCAGGAGTTATCTATTTAACTAATATGTTGAGATTATAACGGTATTATGCTCATTATATTTTCTTCTTGAAATCAATAAGACCTGAGCGATATCTTCTGTTATTCGATGTTTAAAAGAGGATTCAAGCTGAACGTTATATATGCAAATACTTAAGCATCATTATAATTGATCATACGCACTTTATATATGCAGAAAAGAATAATAATCACTTTCTCCGTAAACCATTGTCAAGAGGGTTTATAATGTAAGATTGTATCGAAAAACAGAGGCCTGCCTTGCATGCAACATTGTCCTTATGAGGTAATCAGAAAAGAATCACCAAGGTATTCGGCACAAAATAAATTTTCCGCTTACGCTAATGTGTTCACGTTCTGACCGGAACCAATTTGATTAAACTATTGTCAGGAAGGTTTATAATGTAAGCTTCGAAAATAAAAACAAACTTAAGCATTAGATGCAATGCTTTTCCGATGATGTAATAAAAAAATCTCACTCCTCATGGTTGTTTCAGATGCTGTGCTTTTGCAACGAATTCAATCAATGCCCCGAGTGGGTATAAGTCCTCAGTCAGGGAAAAACGCATTGCTAAGCGCAAATCAGAATAATCTAATCTGAAACTCATTCCGATAAGCTCGTTCCCGAACTTTACAGGTACGGCTGCGAACACTGAAATCTTCTTTAAACATTCATTTTTACAAATTTTCTGTGGTTATTTTTAACTGTCTCTCGTGATTTGATTTTGGATTTGTGTTCGTGTGTTTCTTATGAATAGAAATAGTAGTTGAACTCTTAGAGCCATATTCCCGGAACATTTTGGGAGCTGATAAATCCAAAAACGAGTTTGAAGTCACGAGTGAAACAACGATTTTCCATTTTACTAATAAATTTAGAACTTGTGGTTGGATTTGGCCGTGTGTATTTGAGAAATATGGCGGTTAATGAATGAGGTTTCAGTTACATTTAGATAGCTTATAAAAGCTTAAACTATATAAAAATTACAAATCTACTCTGAAGTCGATATCCTGTGTTCGAGCCTGTAAATTGGGCCGAAAGTTAATGTAATTACATGTAAGTTTAAATTAAATTACATGTTATATCAACATGTAAGAAAATCAAGAGTTAATGGACATCTTTTATAAGTAGGTGGTCCAAATATATCCTTTTCTGTTGCTTTACTTACCTTTTGATTATTGTTTGGCCATCCATTTTGAAAATATATAGTTTGGAGACGCAGAAGCTCGAATAAATAAGTACGGAGACGTTGTCTGCTCGGCATCAACCCTGGACTACACTACTGCATCAGAGAGAGAGAAACGATAATTTAAATTTTTAAATTGTTTATAAAAAAATCTTGTCGTTTGTTAATTTAATGCATATATATGTTAACTCCTTTTTTTATTAACAAAGTTTATTTTGCTCTGCCGCCCGGGGTGTGTAGTGGTAGAGAGCTATTCTAGCACACTACGGGTCTTGGTTCGGGTGTAATTTCGTCCGTCCCTTAAATAAGAGACAACGCTGGTCCACCTATTAGGTGCTTCCATTATAATGAGACAATTAATTCCGGCCTTACTAGTGGCCGATGCCTATAAAGGGCAAGTTCCTGATATTAGAAAAAATACTTACTTTACTCTTTAAAGAGAGTACATGCATAGAGATTTCTTGAAAAAGATTATAATTATGCATATCCGTGTAAAGCATTATTATCAAAGCCATACCGATAGACACACGGCCTCAAAAGAAATTTATCATACGATATCAATACTCGCGAACACACATCTCAAAAACTTTGCATTTTGATCCGCAACGGAGGCGTACGCAGCCTCAAATCGCAATTCTGGACTCCCTTTTGATGTGGCTCACGCAGGCTGAAACGTCAAACAGAAATTTTACTTTCAAGTTTCCTTAAATAAATTTCTGGGAGTTTACAAATGTTCTCTTCCGATGGTTTGAAATCTTATATTTTGGAATATTTTGTATCTTATAGAAAGAAAAAATGTCAGTATTTCTATTAATTCACGCTTTAATAAATTTAAATAATTACTAAATTAATTTTTTATGCAATTTTGAAAATTGACTCACTTAAGGGACCCCGATGAAAGAGGTCATTAGAAAAAAAATTATTTTACTCTTTAAAGAGAGTACATACATAGAGAACTGTTACAAAAATATTGTAATTATTCACATCCGCATAAAACCTTACTACCTAATACACACCAATAGAAATATGGTTTCGCAGGAAGCTTATCCTGCGATATCAATGTCCAAGAACAAGCATCATAGGAAATACGCCTTTATGAACTGCAATTTAGGCTGACTTAGCCCTACATTGCATTTCTTGACCCTTAGTGCCCTACATTGCATTTCTTGACCCTTAGTGCCCGACGAGACGATCTCCTAGAGTAAAGCAAAATATTTACTTAAAAGTTTTCTTAAATAAATTTCTGGAAGTTTCCAAGGTTTCTCTTTCGATGCTAGGGAATCTTGTATTTTCGAATATTTTGTTTCTTAAGCTAAATAAAATGTCATTGTTTTTATTAATTCACATTAAAAAAATTTAAATAATCGCTAAATTCATTTTATGATACAAATATGAAAGTGGCTCACCGGAGGGTCTCTATGGAAAGATGGTTTGAATGTAGGCGCTTTAACTGCAAAAGTATAAGCTTATAAAATTTGCAAAATGCTCAGAATTATTATCCTCAGTTTATAACTCTGTTCAAGTATCTTAGAAAAAAAATCGAAAATTTTAACGGCCGTAATTTACGTCACCGCTGTGAAAAGCCACCTTAAACGAACTATAAAATAATATTCGTATGATGAATGAAGGGTCCTATTAATTGCAATTCCTGAAAATACAAACACATTAATTTGTGATTTTTGATTGTTGTTCTTTCAATCATTCCTCATGAATTTCATTCCCAAAATGTCTTCCTTTTTGTTGCACGCCCACTTACATCAGACATTTATGCTGAAACAGCGGGTATCCGAAATTAAACGATTCTATTTCAAAGTTGTCTAAAGACTACATTCTCTTTCGATGGTTGGGGATCTTATATTTTGGAATATTTTGTTTCTTAAGGAAAGAAAAAAAATGTTAGTATTTTTATTAATTCACACTTTAATAAAGTTAAGTAATAACTAAATTAATTTTTTAAACGATTTTGAAAATTCACTCACTTAAGGGACTGAAAGATGTCTTAAATGTAGACGCTTTAAACGCAATTATATAAAATTATGAGTTGTAAAATGCTCATAATTATTATTCCCAATTACTAACTCTGTTTAAGTATCTTAAAAAAATCGTAATATTTTAACGGCCGTAATATATAAATCACTGCTGTGACACAGCTAAGTTACGCGCAATCCAAAATAAAATAGTGTTCGTATGATGAATCAGAGGTCGTATTAAATGCAATTCCTGAACATTCAAACACGTTGACTTGTGATTTTTTGCTTGTAGTTCTAAGAATCATCTGCCTTCAATTAAATTCTCCAACTACATTCCTTTTTCGTGCCCTCCCTTTTATATGAAGGATTTTCCTGGTCATGACAGAGTGGTTATGTCACTGTAAAAGCTTCATAAGGGGCCCTCTCTTTTGTAAACTTTTTTTACACCGTAGAAAGAAACTTTCATATCACACTATACACAGAAGGGTGTTATAACAACATAAAAATGCGTATTTAACTACGATGCAAAATGAGATGAAATAGTTCCATCTATAACAATAATATTATGAAGGACAATAATATTTCAATTACAGTGACCTCCCATTTATGCGCCTCTAAGTTATACGCGTCTCTCTTTTATGCACGGATTTTGGTAGGTCCGGTCACGATGAATAGGAAAAAACTGATATAGGTCTCTCACTTGTGAGCGACACTTTCTGTCGGCGGACCTCTCATTGGAAACTACCACTATGCATTTATATAGGTTTTAATATTCACTCCAAACAGTGATTTCACGTGGTTTTTCATCAGTGAATTATTATCAAGTGTGAACATGTGTTTGTGCTTTGCAAACTAATAGAATTTAAAAATATCGCGTCAGGATCTAGAAAATTCAAATCGCCAGGAGTTATTTATGTAACTAATGTGTTGAGATTATAACGATATTTTGCTCATTATATTTTCTTGTCGAAATCAATAAAACCTGAGCGATATCTTCTGTTATACGATGCTTAAAAGAGTATTCATGTGGAACGTTATATATGCAAATACTCAAGCATTATTATAATTGATCATACTTATATTATATATGCAGCAGAGAAAAATAATCGGAGTTTCTCTGTAAAAAATAGTCAAGAGGATTTATAACATAAGTTTGTTTCGTAGAACAGGGCCATGCCTTGTATGCAACATTCTCCTTATGAGGTAATCAGAAAAGAATCATAAAGGCAATCGGCACACTATAAAGTTTTCCGCTTCCGCTGATCTGTTCATGTTGCGACTGGAACCAATGTGATTAAGTCCTTATGCCTTAAACTATAATCAGGAAAGTTTACAACTCCGATTCAAAAAATGAGAATAATGAAAGAAAATATGTTCAGGGAAATTGCAAATCTAATTTATCAAATAAATAATCAATAATATCAAATATAAATTACATACTATAAATGTGCATAATTTGTAGATTACATAAATGTAAACATATCACAATGAAATAGAAAATATTTTTAAAAGAGGAAGTGAAAAAAAATCAAAATATTAGAATACTTCAAAACATGGTTAAAAAAATTAGAATAATGTAAATAGTATAACTCGAATTTAAACTCGAAGGGATTTTACAACCTAATCAGTACTTTGTTGCATCACTCTTAACTTTAATGACAGCAGACAAACGGTTTGGCATATTACTAACTAAAGGTTCACAAATATTTTTATAAATATTTGCCCATATGTTCTTCAAATTAGAAATAAGTTCTTTTTTGTCTCTTGGTGCAACTCCTTGAAGTCGTTTGTTCATAACTCCCCACAAATTCTCAATGGGGGTTTAGATAGGATGAGTTTGAAGGCCAAGGGAGTACATTTATTTCCTACTCTTGGAGCCATTTAGCTGTCGATTTAGAAGTGTGGAAAGAGGCTGCATCTTGCTGAAACACGAAAACATAAATCCTGAGATGAAGGTATCATGAATTGCTCAAGAATGTCTTGATACACTTCTGAATTGACTTTTGTGTTGACAAAACATAACCTGCATCGGCCTTGTGCAGTCATGCAGCCCGATACGATGACAGAGGTCGAAAATTTAACTGAACGTTTTAAACACTTTTTATCAACGGCTTCTTGTTTAAGTCTTCAAACACGTATGCCTTGATTCCCATGAGATGTACAAAACATACTTTCATCGCTGAAGAGTGCCTTTTTCCAGTCATTTTGACGCCAAAATAGCCTTTGTTTACTCCATTAAACTCTTGCAGCCTTTTGCATAGCTGATAAGACTGGCTTTGTCTTAGGGACACGCGATCTAAAACCTAATTTCTGAAGTCGTCGTAATGTTGTAGATTTAGAGGTATTTATACCCACTTCTTTCCATTTTCACTGCAAATATCTCGCTCTTCGAAAGCGATGTTTCTTCACAATCTTTTTTAATTTCCTTTAATCTCTTACTGAAGTTACTGGCTTTCGACAACTTTCAAAGAGTTTATTTTGAAAACACTTATTATTAGAATATTCTCTAAAAACTCTACTCACACTTGTTTGAGAACATTTCACCTCCTTTTCTATAAACAATTGTGCTTTTCCTTCTTTGTGCAAGTACACAATTCGAAATTTTACAGCCTCAGATAAGTCGCTCTTTCGTCCTATATTAATCAAATACTGATCTAATATCTGTTACATAAAAATGTAACACTATTGGCGGATATCAACAACACATGTGTTTGTAAACAACACAACTCGTTGCCACTCACGGCAAGAGAAAAATTTAAACGTCATCAATCGCACCTTGCGAACATCCCCAGTCTGTGAAACACTACGTCATAGGAGAAACTGGTTTTCCGTATCTCCGATCAGCAGAGTCGAAGGGAATGACTCCGAAAGAAAGAGGAAAATTTCCTCACGCGTAGTCTGGCAACAGTTTTTAAAATAAGTACGTTGAGAGACGCTAAGAAATCAGTTAAGAAAAAATTCGTTATGTGAGAGGTGTGTGTTTCGGAGGGGCTCCCCATACATTCCAGTGTTAGGCTTCGAGCCATTTTGCAGCGTGGGGAGCCCCAGCCCAGGCTAATTCTCTGTCAAGTTCTAAATGGAAAACTCAAGAAATAATTTTCACACCTGAATTTTACTCAAATTCAATATTACAGAAGTGTTTGTTCAAAGAGAAGTCGTATTTTTTCCTGCTGACATTAAAAGAAAGTGAACGTCACGTGTCTACATACAAATCAACGACATGCACGTCAAATATGGTGAAGATTTCTGCAAATCCCAAAAATTAACATAGATGATGTGTAGTATCGCCCACGGTGAATGTTTTTAAAATTGTGTGTTATGTGTGTAGCATTAAAGGTGCTTTTTACAAGGCAACTTAGAAACTGTTTCGCATGGAGTGTACAGCTCAAAGGACTTTCTTACAAACTTCTCATAAGAACTGTTAATAAGAATCAAAAATTGATTCGTCTCCTAAATAACGTGAAAGCTGCAAAAACACAGTGATTTTGTTGTGTGTGTAGTATTGAAGGTGCTTTTTACAAGGCAACTTAGAAACTGTTTCGCATGGAGTGTACAGCTCAAAGGACTTTCATACAAACTTCTCATAAGAACTGTTAATGAGAATCAAGAATGGATTCGTCTCCTAGATAATGTGAAAGCTGCAAAAACACAGTGATTTGTAAAATTTCTTCGTACAAAAAACTGCTATTCCAGAACTGGGTAAATATTATGTGTAATTCATAACTGGTATATTTTTGGGAGTGATTTCGTAGCCCATACTTGTAAATGTAAGATTTGTCACATTGCATACTCAGAATTTTCTGGTTAAAGTATCTTGGTTTAATTTTAAAATTCTGAAATGATATCGATTTGATATTTTAAATTGATAATATGCCCATTGAATTTTTATTCTTTAGTCAAGTAAAGTTTAATTTTTTACTGATCGGACAAATTGAAATGAAAATCTTAATTGGCATGTTATCTCAGTGTGTGATAATTGAATCTCATTGTAGTCCACTGATTATTTAATTTCTAAAACTCAACTTAACCAGACTTCTAACGTATTTCAGTTTGGGACAATTTTAATGATTTTCAATTATCACAGTGCACAAATGAGTGTTTGAGTATTATGACTTTTGCTTGAAGGTGCACTGGCTTTCAGCTTCATTTTTTTTCAATTCCTATGTTAGTGCCAGGTATCAGAATTGAATTGAAATTTTGGATTGTTTAGCATGTAGGGATCTCCTATTTGAATGTTACAACTATTTAGCCAAGAAATTATTTAATGTTTTTGTCACTCATAATGATCAATAAAAACAAAGCTCAAAAATTTGAATTGCTTGACTTGCGTTAGTGAATTTTAGGTAAATTTTACTTTACAGCTTTTATCACATATAAGTTCTGAGTGTTAATTCCTTACCAGGTGAGTGTAATTAAAATAAGTTATTTTCGTCTCTCACAGTTCAGGTTTTAATGCCTAGGCGGCAAACTGCAATGTACTACTTTTTTCTGATCTGAATTTTGTTCAGAAGTACTTCTACCTCTCACATTTTACACCCTATCGATCATGGCAGTTAAGGTCAAAGGTTTTTAAAACCCACACCTTAACATATTAAATGGTGCCGTGAGAGTGTTCTAAACTATCGGGTTATTCTAGGATTAATATTAAAAAAAAAAAAATGTATATGTATATATATATAAAAATAGAATGAATACAAATAAGTCTTAGTACACTCACCTGGAAATTACATAAAATCAGGAAAATCAAAAATATTGAAATTTTGAAATTAGGTGAAGAATGTATATTTTATAGTGAATATTTATATATTTTTATTGTTATTACCAGTGTATATATATATAATTTATTATTTTCATATCATATTTATATTTAAACAGATGCATTTAGACACATGCTAGGCATTTAAACATTTTACATTTAATAATTTTCAACATTGCATTTTATTACTTTCAATCAAGTACAATGGCCAAAAACATAATTAACACCAGTTTGGCGAGTAACTTGCCTCACTTTTCCGGTAAGAAAGAAGAGAACATAAATTTTTTCATTAAGCAAATCGAAGACGTTGCCACATTAGAAAAATGGCCTGAAAACAAAACTTTCTTAGTCATTAAACTTAACTGCAAGGAGAAAGCGCTTAGCTTTATAGCTAATGATCCTATTGCCAGCAAGGCCACCAATGCACAGCAATTAAAAAATGCCCTAATCAAGAAATTTTCGAAAAGTGATTCCTTTCAAACAAAACTAACCAATTTTGCCAATATCACTCAGCTGCCAGGCCAGACTGTTGGTGATTTGGCGGAAAAAATTGAGGAGAAAGCTAACGCCTATCTTGAAATAAGTGATGCCTCCACAAATGATCTAATAAATTTAGCAAAAAAAATTAAACTACAAAAATTTTATGATGCCCTGCGACCAGATATTAAAATAGAGGTCAAGAAATTGAATCCAAAATCATTTGAAGATGCTGTTGAAACAGCAAAAAATATTGAGAATGCCTTAAATGATCCTGCTTACCAGGCCAATAACACTTTTTCCACGGAAATGCAAGCACTCTTACAAAGTCAGATTGAGAGCAATCAGCAGATGCTACAATTGAAGGAGAAGATGGAAAAATTGACATCAGATACAACGATAAATAACATCACGGCACATACAGACAATCAAGAAACAGCCAACAATGGGAACAATCAAATATTTTGCTTAATTTGTGGAAAATCACATTTAACCATCAGATGTAGATTTTATCCAAGGTTTCAGAGGGGCAATTTCAATTTTCAAAATTCACGCAGGGGGAATTTTGGTCCACAAAGAGGACAATTTAGGAGCCACAGAGGCAATTTTTTTAATCACGTAAACAGTTTTCAGTCACACAGACCAGGCAGAACTTCTGGGGGGAATTTTAATGCTAGATCAAACTTTAGGGGAAGACAAAACAGACAACACCCATATCGAAGAAGTAATTTAAACTAGAATGGGGTTCTTGCAATTTTTCAACATCATCAGAAGCAAGAACCCAGTCAGACAATTTTGATAAACATGATAAGATTACAAGCAAAGTCTGTTTCCAAAAATGCTAAAAAGAAAAAGAAAAATTTGACAAAAAAAATAGTAACTCCAAAAAAAACAAACAAAAAAAAACAGAAAAATTCAAAAAAATTCAATAAGGGGTACAGATTTAGTTGTCATGTCGTGCAAATATAAAAATAACCATCTTCCTATCATACAATTAAAATTTGGTAGCAACAATATTGATAGTTTACTAGACACAGGTGCAAATCTCAGCCTCATTCAGCCTAGTGCTTTGGAATTAATTAAAGAAACCACCAAAATAGAATACATATCCAGATCAGTCAAAATTCACACTTTAAGCTCTTCTACCATACCATATCTTTCCGCAGTAAACATTAAATTTAAAATTAACACCACTTGGTTTCAAAACCAGTTTTTTGTGACTCAGCACAACTGGAACTCTAATTACAAAATAATTCTTGGCTATGACTTCTTACAGAGAAACAAAATTATTATGGACACTGCAAATGAGAAATTAATTATGAACAATCAAGAATTTCAATTTAAACATTCTACCCCTTCTATTAATCTTAATAACAACTTAAAATTAAAGAACTCACAAAAACTTTTTGCTAGATCTGTAAATAATGTAACACTTTTACCTAATTCTACAAATATAATTAAATTAAGCATTCCTAAGTCACTTCAGCAAGAAACACAAATTATTTTTAATCCTATCTCTTCTAAATTACAATATATAATGCAAGATTCTTTGCACACACTGACGCATGACAACTCTATCTACTCCATAGTCGAAAATCCCTTAGATACCAAAATTATTATTCGAAAGAACTCTAAAATGGGGACTTTGCACATTTTTAAGGAGGATTCAGTTATACAGCATTCAGAGGATCAACACTTTCAAATAAACAACTTAAATTTAACTGAAGTTTTAAAATTAAGACAGGAGGAACTAACAGAAGAGGATTTTGACTTAAGTCACCTTAATGAGACAGATAAAAAAGATATACTTCAAATGTTAATGAAAAATTTTAGAATCTTTTCCAAATCATACAAAACTTTAGGCTCAACAGATGCTGTAGTTCCTGAATTTAAATTACTTCACAACTTTCCTATCTCCACCAAACCATATCCTATTCCGAAAATAGCCAAAGATTTTGCACAAAAAGAAATTGCAGATTTATTAGATGCAGGAATCATTGAAAATTCTAGTAGTTCATACAATTTTCCAATTTTATTTGTTAAGAAGAAAGCTAATCCAAACAATAAGCAAGAAAAATTAAAATTTCGCATGGTGGTAGATTACAGATTACTGAACTGTATAACTGAATCATTCAAAATTTGCCTTCCAAAAATTTCTGACATATTACATAACATTTCAGGCAAAAATTTTTATTGTGTTTTAGATTTAAAGTCTGCATTTTTCCAAATTCAACTTAGAGAATCTGACAGGGAAAAATTAGCATTTTGTTGTGAACTAGGAAATTTTCAGCCAACCAGATTATTTTTTGGCAGCAAAAATAGCACTTCCTATTTTCATACTTTAATATCAAAATGTATAAATGATTTAAAAGGCCCTAACGTACAATTTTTTCTCGACGACATTATAATAGCAGCTGACACTATTCCACATTTAAAAATAATTCTTCAGAAAGTTTTCGACAGATTGGCAAAATTTAACTTAACTTTGGATCCTCATAAAATTCAATTGTGTAAAACAAAAATCAACTACTTAGGCTTTTCAGTAAATAAAGATGGCTTTTCACCCTCTGAGGATAATATCAATAAAGTCAATAAATTTCCAATTCCCAAAAATTTGAAGCAGACACAGACCTTTCTAGGAATGCTGAACTATTTTCGACATTTAATTTTCAATTATGCAGAGATAGTCGAACCTCTCGTGAACTTAACTAGAAAGAACGTTCCGTTTGTCTGGACTGAACAGTGTCAGGAGGCCTTTGATAAAATACAAAAAATCATTTTAAGTAAACCCACTATAAAAAATTTTGATGAAAATAGGGAATGTTATTTAGTGTGCGACGCCTCAAAAATTGCCGTTTGTGGAATTCTTATGCAAAAAGATGATGGACATTTTTTTCCTGTTGAATTTTTTTCCAAACAACTTTCAGAGTCAGAGTCAAGGTATCCTTCTTTAAGGCGAGAGCTCTTTGCAATTTATTTATCTTGCAAGCATTTTCATGAACAATTATTTGGGAGAAAATTTACAATACTGACGGATGCCAAACCTTTAACTTTTCACCTCAATTTAGAGAAACAACCTGAAGTGGTGGCCAGATGGCTATTATACTTACAACAATTTGACTACAACATTCAACATATACCTGGATTTAAGAATCCAGCTGACTTTCTTTCAAGAGTTTTAAGTGAAAATCTAAACGTAAATAATGTAAACATTTTTGAAAACAAAACTGATCTATCAAAGGAAACCATTCTAAAAGAACAACTTAAAGATGAGAAAATTACTAAGATAATTCAGGATATTCAAGAAAATAATAAAAAAATTAAACAGCAATATTTCATAGATTCTCATTCGCAACTACTAATGATTAAGTTAAAACCAAAAAATAAGCATAAAAAAGATAAGTCAATAAAAAATAAAATTGTAATTCCAAGAGTTTTAATCAAGACCTGCTTATAATCAGCTCATGCTCCTCACTTTGGCACTGCAAGGACTTATGAACTGCTGAGCCAAAATTTTTTTTGGAAGAGCATGTTTGCTGACACAAAAAATTATTGTGAAAACTGTGCAAAATGTCTTGAAAATAAACCAAAGCCGAAGAACACCATTTCAGAGTTTGTTTCTAAGACTCATCTAGCTCCAGGAGAAATGATAGCAATAGATATTGTAGGAAAATTACCAAGATCAATTGATGGAAAATTTTATATATTAAGCATTTCTGACCATTATTCTCGTTTTCTTGAATTAATTCCCATTTCAAATTTCACTTCTAATATAATAATTAAACATCTACAGGAATATTTCTCAAGGTTTGGTATCCCGAAGATATTACTTACAGACAATGGCACAAACTTTTGCTCAAACGAATTTGAAAATTTTATGAAAGAAGCAAAAATTGAACATAGAAAGTCTTCGATATATCACCCACGTAGCAATGGATTAATTGAACGTGCCCATAAATCTTTAAAAATGAGTGTTGCAGCCATTTCAGAAAGAATTTGTGACTGGACAACCAGTCTATTATTCTTTAAACTTCACTACAACAACACCACACATGCTGTTACACAATACTCTCCAGCTGAAATATTCTTTGAACGCAAACTCAACCTGCCTATAGATGCTTTTAATGAACCAAAATATACCTTTGAATTTAATAAATATGTAGAAACTGTAAAACTAATAGCTAAAGAAATACAGCAAAATGTCAAAATTAATGAAGAAAATTATTTCAAAGTTCATAGTAAATATGTAAGAGGAAGGAAAAAGCCAGATGTCAAATTGGGTGACAAAGTATTTTTAGAGGAATTTATAGCACCAGGTGCTCTTCAAAAGAAATACAATGGACCTTGGGAAGTCAAAAAGATTCTAAGAAATGATAATTTAATAATTCAAAAAGTTGAAAATGGAACACCAAGAGAAAGGAAAGTCCATGTCAGTAAAATATTTGTGCAAAAACCGCTCAACCCTAACTTCCAAAATGAAACAACTTCATTTTAGTCGACAGCTCTTTTCTGAATATCAGAACACAAAAAAAAAAATAAAAATAAAATAAAATTGTAAAAGGAATATTTTTCCCTTTATTTATGGTTTACCAGGGCTCTCTGGGGTGTCAATGATCTGAAATTGATCACTTCAATTCACTGCAATCCTAGTCATGTAAGGCTGGTCCTATAGCTGGGATTCTTCAGAGCGGTCTGGTGAAGACATAAAATTAAATTTTTTCTTACATTTCATGGCCATGCTCTTTAAAATAAGAAAACAAATAATAATAAGAAGAATTAAATCAAGTTGTTCTGTATGTTCATAGGCTGTCAGGAAAAATTTGACATCTTGGTACTTTTTCATTTCTCATAACCAAATCAAGCTATTTTTTCTCTAATTGATACATGAAAATACTGATATGGCAAGGGAAGAATTGCCACAAGAGTCACTTATTGCTGTGTATGTGAAAGAATTTGATGTGAATACTTGAGTCAATTGTACATATTTTTTTTGAGGGGTATGTTATTTGCAAATATTAGGTTTCAATTCAATGCATTTGTATATGTATATATAAAATTTCTTTTTCTACTTTGCATTTATTTTCATACAACAAATTCATATATAGTGTATATTGCATATTGTGTAAATTTATCCCAGGCACGCCTTTCCTCTCGTTGGAGGGGAAGGATGTTACATAAAAATGTGACACTATTGGCAGATATCAACAACACATGTGTTTGTAAACAACACAACTCGTTGCCACTCACGGCAAGAGAAAAATTTAAACGTCATCAATCGCACCTTGCGAACATCCCCAGTCTGTGAAACACTACGTCATAGGAGAAACTGGTTTTCCGTATCTCCGATCAGCAGAGTCGAAGGGAATGACTCCGAAAGAAAGAGGAAAATTTCCTCACGCGTAGTCTGGCAACAGTTTTTAAAATAAGTACGTTGAGAGACGCTAAGAAATCAGTTAAGAAAAAATTCGTTATGTGAGAGGTGTGTGTTTCGGAGGGGCTCCCCATACATTCCAGTGTTAGGCTTCGAGCCATTTTGCAGCGTGGGGAGCCCCAGCCCAGGCTAATTCTCTGTCAAGTTCTAAATGGAAAACTCAAGAAATAATTTTCACACCTGAATTTTACTCAAATTCAATATTACAGAAGTGTTTGTTCAAAGAGAAGTCGTATTTTTTCCTGCTGATCTTAAAAGAAAGTGAACGTCACGTGTCTACTTACAAATCAACGACATGCACGTCAAATATGGTGAAGATTTCTGCAAATACCAAAAATTAACATAGATGATGTGTAGTATCGCCCACGGTGAATGTATTTAAAATTGTGTGTTATGTGTGTAGCATTAAAGGTGCTTTTTACAAGGCAACTTAGAAACTGTTTCGCATGGAGTGTACAGCTCAAAGGACTTTCTTACAAACTTCTCATAAGAACTGTTAATAAGAATCGAGAATTGATTCGTCTCCTAAATAACGTGAAAGCTGCAAAAACACAGTGATTTTGTTGTGTGTGTAGTATTGAAGGTGCATTTTACAAGGCAACTTAGAAACTGTTTCGCATGGAGTGTACAGCTCAAAGGACTTTCATACAAACTTCTCATAAGAACTGTTAATGAGAATCAAGAATGGATTCGTCTCCTAGATAATGTGAAAGCTGCAAAAACACAGTGATTTGTAAAATTTCTTCGTAAAAAATCTGCTATTCCAGAACTGGGTAAATATTATGTGTAATTCATAACTGGTATATTTTTGGGAGTGATTTCGCATCCCATACTTGTAAATGTAAGATTTGTCACATTGCATACTCAGAATTTTCTGGTTAAAGTATCTTGGTTTAATTTTAAAATTCTGAAATGATATCGATTTGATATTTTAAATTGATAATATGCCCATTGAATTTTTATTCTTTAGTCAAGTAAAGTTTAATTTTTTACTGATCTGTTCTTTGGACAAATTGAAATGAAAATCTTAATTGGCATGTTATCTCAGTGTGTGATAATTGAATCTCATTGTAGTCCACTAATTATTTAATTTCTAAAACTCAACTTAACCAGACTTCTAACGTATTTCAGTTTGGGACAATTTTAATGATTTTCAATTATCACAGTGCACAAATGAGTGTTTGAGTATTATGACTTTTGCTTGAAGGTGCACTGGCTTTCAGCTTCATTTTTTTTCAATTCCTATGTTAGTGCCAGGTATCAGAATTGAATTGAAATTTTGGATTGTTTAGCATGTAGGGATCTCATATTTGAATGTTACAACTATTTAGCCAAGAAATTATTTAATGTTTTTGTCACTCATAATGATCAATAAAAACAAAGCTCAAAAATTTGAATTGCTTGACTTGCGTTAGTGAATTTTAGGTAAATTTTACTTTTCAGCTTTTATCACATATAAGTTCTGAGTGTTAATTCCTTACCAGGTGAGTGTAATTAAAATACGTTATTTTCGTCTCTCACAGTTCAGGTTTTAATGCCTAGGCGGCAAACTGCAATGTACTACTTTTTTCTGATCTGAATTTTGTTCAGAAGTACTTCTACCTCTCACATTTTACACCCTATCGATCATGGCAGTTAAGGTCAAAGGTTTTTAAAACCCACACCTTAACAATATCAAATGCCAAAAGATTTTTCACTTTCAGCGGGACACATTTTATAGTCCAGACATGTTAGTCTCGCAGCTGTTCTCTAAACCAATAGCAAACTAGCTGCGTATTCTAATTTTTTGAACCATGGTATCCAGATACTTTAACTTTTTAAATAGTTCTAATATTTTTAAATAGCTAATTATTAGTGTGAAAAATCAAAATAAACATTTATGCTATATTTACAACTCTACTGAAGATATTTAGGCACTTTAAATATTTTTCCTGAACAGAGTATCCAAATTAACACTCTAGCAGCAATAAAGACCCATTTTTTTTAACATTATTCTAATTTTTTGAATCGGAGTTGTTTAATGTAAGCTTCGAAAGCAAAAACAAACGTAAGCATTGGATGCAACGCTTTTCCAGTGATGTAGTAAAAAATCCCATTCCAAATGGATGTTTCAGATACTGTGTTTTCGTAACGAATTCTATCAACACCTTCTAGATATAGAAAGCCTAACAGCAGCGTCATCCTTTGGCTAACATTTAAAAGAATGATTTAGACAAAATAAAGCTATTAAAAATTTCTGGTGAATTTACCCATGATTGGCAATATTTTAATAATTTGAGATAAAGAATATAATTTTACGAAAAATGGCAGTTTTTAATCATAACTAATTAGATAATATTATAAGGAAATAGATCATACTGAATAATTTTCTGTGAGAAAGATATTTTAATTTTAATGTTTAATATAAGATATTTTCTAATAGTTGTAGTATTTACCAGATATTTTTAATAGTTTTATTTTATGAAAATAACATTTTTAAATGTAGGCCAAACAATGGCGTCAAAGGATGGTGACGTAGGAGTTGAAAGGTTTTCTATATGTAGAAGGCGTTGATTCAATCAATACTCCGAGTGGGTAGGTGAAGTCGTCAACTTCAAGCCATAAATGTCAGGTACACACGCATTCCCAAGTTCAAATCAGACTAATCTAATCTCAAACGCATTTCGATGAGCTCGTTCCGGAATTTTGTAGACACACAGGCGAACACTGAGATCTTGCTTAAATATTCTGTTTACAAATTTTTGGAGGTTGTTTTTAACTGTTTCTCGTGATTTAATTTTGGATTTGTGTTGATGTTTCTTATGAATAAAAGTAGTAGTTGTACTCTTACAGCCATATTCCCGGAACATTTAGGGAGCTGAAAAATCCAAAAACGAGTGCAAGTCATGAGGGAAACAACCATTTTCTATTTTACTAATGAATTTAGAACTTGTGGTCGGATTTGTCCGTGTGTAAAGTGTTTCGAAAAGATGGCAGTTAATGAATAGGTTTTCAATTATATTTAGATAGCTTATAAAAACTTAAACTATATAAAAATTATAAATTTACACTGAAGTCGATATCTTGTGCTGGAGCCTGTTAACTGGGCTGAAATTTAATGTAATTACATGTAAGTTTAAGTTAAATTACATGTAAGAATAACAAGTAAGAAAATCAAGAGTTAATGGACATCTTTTATAAGTAAGTGGTCCAAATATCAAGGCTTTCCTTACCTTTTGATTACTGTTTGGCCATCCTATTTGAAAATAAAAAGTTTGGAGACGCAGAAGCTCGAATACACCAGTAGGGAGACGCTGTCTGCTCGGCATCAACCCTGGACTACACTACTGCATCAGAGAGAGAAACGATAATTTTATTTTTAGTATTGTTTATAAAAAAATCTTGTCGTTTGTTAATTTAATGCGTATATATTTGAACACCATTTTTATTTACAAAAACTTATTTTACTCTGCCGCCCGCGTTGTGTAGTGGTCAGAGAGTAATTCTAGCACACAGTGGGTATGGAAACGGGTGTCATTTTGTCCG
>JAWZYV010017181.1:0-37605 GCA_038373885.1 Cheiracanthium punctorium
CTTAAACTACATAAGTAAAGTGAAGAACAATTTATAAGTACTTTATGACGGACAGATGACTCAATTTTAATTAAAATTTAATACCTTTCGAATTTCGGAATCACGAAACATGACGAATCCCAACCATAACTAGGTAATATATATATGTGTGTGTGTGTGTGTGTATGTATGTATGTATGTATGTATGTATGTATGAATATAGATATATATAACTAATAAGTAAAACACAAAACATACTGCAAATAAGACATACCTCGCATATAAATATAACAGCTTTAAGCAAAAATTAGAAACCACATTAATATATATATATATAGGGGAAAGGGCCGCAACAATTGATCCTTGCACCGGGCCGCAAAAACTCCAGGCACGGCCCTGGGTACTAGGGCGTGACTAGTGACAATGAACTCGCAACACCTGGTCCATCAAGAATAGCGAAGCGAAGGAGAATGCGCTAAATTTTGGTTTAGTTAAATGCACGTGGATTAGGCCTACTGGGGATACCACGATTAAAAAAAAAAAAAAAAAAAAAAAAACGTGCCGCTTACTCTACCTTACTAGGTAGTGTGGAAGTGAGTTTTTTGGCCAAAACGCATACTGAACTACTTTTTGCGGCGCTCTTACGCGGAAACTATTGATTTTACGAAAAAAAGTAATTACATAAATTGTAGGAAATTTTCCCTAGTTTTGTTTTCTGCAATTGTTTTTTTCGTGAAATGAATCGGAAAGGAGATATTGTCAAAAAACTGCTTTTGGGTGCCATTTTTCGAATATGGCTGCACGAGCGGCAAAGATACGAGGGGGCAAAGTTGAAATTTGGAAAGAGCACATCGAAATCTATAAAATTGCCCATTTTCAAAACTCCAGGTAAAACTACCAAATGACTGTACTACAAGTGCCATGTGGAGTTCCTGTGTCACATCGACTGCCTACGTGGACAAATAAACTCTTCCCTATTGAATATACCTGGTCTGCACGATGCTATCTTAAATCTCATTGCCAGATCCGAATTCGACAGGCTAGTGGACCCACCTCGCTCTCGAACTCAGTGGCGTCCCTTACACAAGGACCGTAGACCAACAGCACCCCCAGTTTAACTATATTAGCCGCAAGGACGTATTTAAGGGGGGGGGGTCCCTTAAAATTTTGATTTTTGTTCCTAAAATGATAATGATATAGTCGTTTTGAGAAATTCTGTCTTTTTTTACCGTTTGGACCCCCTCCCAAAATCTTCGACCCCCCCCTTCACCTCCAAAAAAATGCTTTTCTGGATAAGTGCCTGACTAACCGCCAAGGACTCAGTGCAGTGTTGACTAAATTTCTGGACTCATTTCAATGAAAGTAATGTTTCTTTGTTTTAACCAACGACTTCTTATTCTATTATATCTCGTTGGTTTTAACAGTATTTATCATTAAATTTATTTAGGTTAGGGTTGCTACAAATGTTAGGTGTCATCATGAAAGCCGATGTTGAAACACCAAATGGCTAAAATGTGCTTTAGCCCATTGCATGGTGGCATTTTTTAGATCGGTTATAAATGTGCCAAATATTGTAAATTCGATATTTTAAAGCTGTGTAAAAGTCCGAAAGTTCTTGCATTTTTGTGTATCCATTATTGTTATTTCGTAATCTAGCTTCTGCGTCACATAGGCTTGCTCCATTTGATGTCATTGAACTGTTTATTTGGACTTTTACGCATGCGTTATTGTTATTGCACTAATGTTTACATCTAGCTGCTGCCGTTCACAGCGTGGAAACATCGTCGATTTTGGTACCGCTTACGTTAGCGTATTATACAAGTAGATGCTTGCTCGATTGGATGTCACCGAACTGTTAATTTGCATTTTCGCACGAGCTACAGTTATTGCACTAATGTTTACATCTAGCTGTTGCCGTTAACCGCGAGGAAATGTCGTCGATAATCTAGCTACTGCGTGACATATGCTTGCTCCATTTGACGCCATTGAACTGTTAATTTGGATTTTTTCACATGTGTTATTGTTATGGCACTCACGTTTACATCTAGCTGTTGCCGTTTACTTCGTGGAAATATCGTCGGTTTTGGTACCGCATACGTTAGCGTATCATATAAGTAGATTTTTAACATTAATGTATCTAAAGTGTTTCATTTACTAAATCAATGATGCTGAACAACTTTATAATTGACTTTTTTTGCCATATCTCGTACCGTTTGTTAGATAAGAACGCTATTTCCAAATTTATCCGCCAGGTGGTGGTGTAAGCAGTTTCCTTGCGTAGCGCTTGTCAACTTTACCAAGACCCCACTTTTACGACTATAGCTCTTGCTGTTCAGAAATTATTGGGATGACAACGGACTTTACAGGGCACACTGTACATATTTTATACGTGCTACATATAGTTCCTAGCCATTTTGGGCCATCCAACATAATTTTTAGAATCTACTCTTATTTTAGGCTGTTGTTTATTCATAATCCGCCCCGTTCTCTCTGAAAAAAATAAAACAGAAAATCGTCTCACAGTCACTTCACGACTACAGTGACATTCACAATGGAAGAAGAATAAGAATGATAAAATATTGGATAAAAAAATTGCGCGCATGTGTGAGGAGTTGTTTGACAGGTGACAGTAAGATAATGGCATAATTTCGTAGAATGAACTTTCATTCGGTAGAGGTTTAGTGTTCGTTGCAGATCCTCTGTGGGATATTTAGGAGGAAATGAAAAAGGAATATATAAAGAGAGCCTTTCTAAGCGTTTATATAGGTATATACTAGTAACTAGTACAAATATTATTTGGTCGTTTAGTCTTATATCTATTATCACATGCGTAGTAAACTAATTCTTAAGTTCGTTGTCTCAATGTACTGAATCGTCCACCAAAACAGAGAGTTCTTGTAGAGAGGTTTTGCCCGAGTTGGTAAGGAACTGCACATGGTTGGCGTCTGAAGTGTGGACGTCCAGGGTCCGGCCTACCGCCTGGCTGTCAATTTAACGGTCTGGATTTTTGGGTGGTCATCTCCAGATGTAACGCGAATACGCGTTAGTACCTCTTAAAAAGTCCTCTGGCTAAAGGCACCCCTACTCTTTATGCAGGATACTCCTCGTATAGGTTTACCTTAACGCAAGGCATAGCGGTTTTGCACATGGCTATATTCACATGGGAACAGGTCAATTCCGCCGAGAATTTTCCGCCGTGATTCCACCCGTAGGACAATTCCGCCGCGCCATTTTGTCATGAACTGACCCTTACAGGACAATTCCGCCTCGCCATTTTCTTGAGACAAGAAATGGAGTTTGAATAGCACGTTCATATTTGGCGATTCATCCAGCACTTGTTGGCGACGACGGAATATCAATATGCCCACGGGTGCATATGCTATAAATTAGTGAACATATTGATAATTTTCTCGACTCAGAATTTTCTCTGCCTTCAGAGATTAATTTCCGATGTTGTTCCAACATCGATAGTTTTTGTCTGTGTTGCGATATTTGGCAATGCATCCAGCACGTGTTTGGCGAAGTCAGAAAGCCAATATGCCCACGGGTGCATGCGCTATAAATTAGTGAACCTATTGATAATTTTCTCTGCCTGCTGAGATTAATTTCCGATGTTGTTCCGACATCGATAATATTTGTCTGTGTGCCCAACCCAGTCAGAAGGGGCACAAGAGGGATTCCTGATTAGCAGAGAGGTTCCACCAAATGCAGCATACATGCCTGATATTCTTTTTATTAATGTTGGTATATATACGATTGTAATTTGTGTCATCATGAGGTCATTGCTACTTGATGACTGTGTGGCGGCCTGATTGGGTATAAATTTTTCTGCCATGAATGTTGAACTCTGCACCACCGAGGGAGGAAAAGATCTTGTTATTGTTGACGGTATTACTTACTATAAAAAAGAATACTGAAAAACGGTGAACTTGTGGGGCAGTGCAGTAAAGAAGAGAAATGCACTGCAAAAGTGTATAAACTTGCGGAATAGACTTTTATCGAACAAAATCTCCCTTTTGAACCGAGCCATT
This sequence comes from Cheiracanthium punctorium, assembly GCA_038373885.1. Lineage (NCBI taxonomy): Eukaryota > Metazoa > Arthropoda > Arachnida > Araneae > Cheiracanthiidae > Cheiracanthium > Cheiracanthium punctorium. Next base: position 4,011 of record JAWZYV010017181.1, read on the forward strand.
TTGTGGTAGATTCGAGATAGCTATTCACAACGCTATACGTGTAACATGGCCCAATGCTAATGTTCAAGGATGCAAATTTTACTTAGGTCAGGCCTAGATCCTTTTCCTCATAGCTTTCAAAATATCCTATTTGTAGTCAAAGAGCAAATAAATATCGCCAACTCCTCGTCGCCAAAAGAAACACTGTCTGTAACCCCTTCGGCGGAATTGTCCTCTCGAAAAAAAAAACACCCGAAAAAGAATCGGCGGAATTGTCCTATGGGAGGAAATGAGACGGAAAAATTTCGGCAGAATCGTCCTACACCGTGGCGGAATTGGTTAATGACCATTCAAATTTCGCGGCTTGCCTGCCTTTCTATTAGAGCCTGCCTAGCAGTGGCGGCCCGTGGTCAAAAATGTTAGTGCAGCCGGAAACATATGAGCCAGCCCCCACCCCCCTTTTCCTCCGGACAGGAATGGAAAATCTTTGTTACTGAATTCGAAAGCTGGTGGATTAAACCCTCACCCAGGATATATATATATATATATATAAATTACATAAAAAATGTAAGAGAGCCTATTTTACTTCCATAAAATGGTAATGGACATAAATTTCAACCAGCCGCTCTTATCCTCAAAATGGCATTAATCCGTGTCTGATTCGAAGTTTCCTTAGAATTTTCTTTTGTAATGATAACTTGAGAAGAAAAGAAAAAAAGAGAAAACTTACTTATTTTTTATAAGTCAAATCAACCCCCCTTTCTTTTAAACTTGCGAATCGGTCAGTGATGTCCTCATAAAAAGGCGTTGTTTTAATTCAGATATCAATAATTTTAAAAGCTCTTTAAAATTCCCCATGTTTAAAGAATTTTCTCGCTCGCCATGTCCTCTAAATGCCAGTTCTTGCTTACTTAAAAACAATACTGCTTTGATGGGTAATTGCACGAAGCGTCTATTCAGACTTACCTTCTTGTTAAATTCAGCAATATAAAGTTGAGAGTTTTCCTTTAAACAGACTAAATTTCGAATGCATCCCAGATAACACAAACTTGTTCAGAACCCTCCAGAAGACGTCATATAGACAAGTTGACATGTCCATTAAACATCCAGGATTCGTCGGATTCTCGTCCCTTTTACGTCAATATGGCACTATAGGACGCCCATATGACGTCTTATAGACATCTATATAGGCGTAATTGTGGACGTGCTTGCCTATTTATGGACTTAGTATGGGCAAGTCTTGGACATCAATGTCTATATATGGACCTACTTAGGTCAAGTCTTGGACATCTCCATCCATGCTTCTTGCCATTTCACTAAGGTACTATGGATTATCTGGGATACGTCTATAAAAAAAGACTTACTCTGGAAATTCCATGTCTAGTTTGGGTCTATTCATGGACATTTTCTGGATTTTCCAGATTATGTCCATAAATAGATGTCTTTTGGATATCTATCTATAGACATGGACGTAATATGGGCGAGATGGATCAGAATGGATATAAAATGGACAACTGTGCTATCTGGGATAATTCTAAAATGATTTACATGGCAGAAATGTTAATTCTACCATTTAAATGTTAGTATTTTTTTTTCAATCTTCGAACATGAATTAAAAGTAACATTATATATCAGACAAACTTCCCTCCCACTCTCTTTCCTTTTAGCATTTTATATGAACATCATTAAAAGAACCAGTTTTACAAAAAAATCCCTTCCGTCCCTCCTGTTTTTTCGAAACTTTTGTACTTTACGAAAGGGGCCGGGAAGGCTTTCGCCCCGCCTTATAGAATTTCTCTCAGAGGCCCTGATTATCCAAGCTTGGCGACATTTGGCACGATTTTTTACATGTCGCCTGTATATTTCATTTTTCTGCCTACATATAGTATTACGTAATCGAATATCGAGAAAGGTGTGCGAATTTCCGATAAAATAAAATACTCGAACCTGGAGCCCTACCACGATAGTCTCGGGAAATAATCGGTAGCGGATAAATCAACCTTCTCGCACATATGACGTCACATTTCGACAGAGCACTTAAAAGTGCCACCACGATAATGTCGTAATGTTTACGATACCGTAAATACTGTCGAGAAATCCGCTGTTGTTTTACGACACCATAAACAAGTGTGAGAACCGTTTCCCGCTATCGACTATCTTCATCTCGGATTGCAGCTCGTGGTATTTTTGTTTTGTTTGATCGTTTTAACTTTTAAAAAAATATCACGATTATTGGTTTTAGCGCTTGCACAACAAGACGATGCAAGAAGGGTTCCTAGGAATCGATTTTCGATTCCTAGATGTAAATCATTTGATTTAAGCGAGGAAGATTTCATTAGAAATTTCCGCTTAAACAAACAATCTGCACTTCGGCTGATTGAAGAACTTAAGCCTTTTCTCCAGGCTAAAACAACAAGAAAGACAGCCCTCAACACAGAAATAAAATTTTGAAATGATGAAGTTAAATTTTTTACTATCACTTTTTAAATGTATGGTTATTCACTTAGTTTCCATTTATTAAACATGCACTGTTAAGGAAAATATGCTAAAATTACTAATTCAAAGCAACACTTATTATTATTACATAGTTCATTTTATATGCCGTGAAAAAGAAAAAAATGTTATATCACCTTTAACAAATTAATGTCTCCATAGAAGATACTTAAGGATGAATAATTTTTATACTATCACTGAGCTAGCAAACCTTCTTTTATATAATCTTTCTTCTTTAAATAGTTACAAATAACAGCATCTGTGTTTCAAGGTGTAACATCCTAAAATTTTGTCTGTCAAATTGTATATAATTAATATTCCATCTTTGGGCTGTATATTGTTCAGAAATTGGTTTCAAAGTATAATTGTTTTGGTGTATTTTTTCAACATGCATTTCACGCGCCGATCCACGCGCTCACGTGGATCGGATATCGGAAAGAATGCTCTACTTTGATTGGTTGATTTCTGTCGATTACGATACTCCCGGAACAGTCGAAAAAATTCTCGCTTCCTTTAGACGTGACCATGGTGGTAGGGCAAAACTGGGGGTCGCGGCTATTTATCCGATGATTTCATTATCCGATAGCGGGAACTATCCGCTCCCGATTATTTCCCGAGACTATCGTGGTAGGGCTCCTGCTAGGACTTCATAGGAAAAACAATGTCTGAAAAAATTAATTTAAATCATACCTCTTTTTTCTATAGTGATATCATTGTATTCTTTCTAATAATACACCTCTTTACAAACTGCCTGTTAGTGATGCTATGCATGTGGTATATTTTGTGAGTGCTGTTCTTGTTCTCCTTGAAATTGCTTGTTCTGGGGCTGTTCATTTATGATTTCTTCCTGATGATTTGCGCTTTCACTCTCACTAGACAAATTATCATTTTTCGGAATTTTCATAAAATAATCACCTATATTACGATTCAATGACCGCTTTCTTGAGGCCATAATATTTGTATTTAAATTAAATTCTACCAGTGGCGGCTCGTGGGATACAGCAAGTACTGCCTGGCTGCACTTGAAATTATCAGCACATACTTTAAAATAAATTATTCTACTAATTTTCTTAAATTCAGATTAGAATTATGGGATTTCTATGGTAAATAAAAAAAAAAAAATCTCAAAAAAAAAAAAAACCGTATTGTAGTAACTGCCGGATCGCTCATTCAGAAAAGAAAGCCCTTTAATCTTCCCGCAATTCAACATTGAGTCTTGGTACAGTCCTTATAGCTGATAACGAAATTGGCTGCACCGTTGCCATGGCAACGACTGTGTAAGCAGTGTCTCCGGCATAGGGAATATGTAGCTAAGATACAGCTGATGAAAGATTTTCTAACGACGGCTGCACTTGTGAATTCGACTAACTGATTGGCTGGAGAAGTGAGGGGGGGGGGGTAAGGAGAATATATGTTCGGAAAACTCTCGACTTTATATTGCTGAATTTATCAAGAAGGTAAGCCTGAATAGACGCTTATGAATGGGCAATTACCCATCAAAGCAGTATTGCTTTTAAGTAAGCAAGAACTGGCATTTATAGTACATGGCGAGCGAGAAAATTCTTTAAACATTGGAAAGGAGGATTGATTTGACTTATAAAAAATAAGTCAGTTTTCTTTTTTTTTTCTTTTCTTCTCAAGTTATCATTACAAAAGAAAATTTTCAGGAAACTTCGAATCAGACACGGATTAATGCAATTTTGAGGATAAGAGCGGCTGGTTGAAATTTATGTCCATTTTATAGAAGTAAAATAGGATCTCTTACATTTTTTATGTAATTTCTTTTTTTTTTTTTTTTTCCTCGGTGAGGGCTCAATCCGCCAGCTTTCGAATTCAGTAACAAAGATTTTTCATTCCTGTCCGGAGGAAGGGGGGGCTGCTCATATGCTTCCGGCTGCACTAACAGTTTTGACCACGGGCCGCCACTGAATTCTACACACGAACGGGGCTAAATAGAGAACAAATGAATCCTACTAGCGCTTCACCCGAAAAGAACGACCAAATGGCGAAAGCAATTTCAATATTCTAAGATTTTGAAGCCTGCTTAGAAAGGACTACAGTACTTCCAAGAAATTCTTCCATCATTCCTAAACATTCAAAACGGGTGTACTTTTGTATAAACAGTAAATGTCCGAAAACCAGGTAAGGAAAATTAGTTATAGTAATAGTATTCTTTCAAAATACCCCTGAAAATCCAAATGGCGGAACAAAAGAACCTTTCACAATGATACAGGAGATAGCCACTTGGGATTCCTAGTCACTTGATGTCTATGTTACACTCCCCCATCCCCTCACTATGTACATCCACAGACCTCAAAATACACATAGACCATACAACCCTTATGCTTTCGCTGTGACTAAAATCATCGGGAGCTGTAGGAGGAGCGGTCAGCTGCCAAGGGGGTCCTAAGATGACGATTGGCGAATTCACCCCTCTGCCTTCGGGGGGGGGGTCGCTGCGCTTTCCCCTTTCTCCAAAGCGAAAGAGTACCGATCTTTTGTTCATGAACTTGTAAACCATCTTAGAGACCATCTGGTAGCTCTCAGCCCCTCCCACTGCCTCCGATCACTTTAGTTACAGAGAAATCATAGGGGTGTTCGGTCTACGTGTACATCTATCATAAGGTATCCCACATCAGGTACACATCAGTACAGAATCCGAGACGCGCACCACACAAGGCGCGCGCAAAGACTGTTTATGTTTAACAGTGAATTATATGTATTTTTAGCTCCCCCTTTTTATGACTTTGCAGGGGGTAAATGGATATTATCGCTCAAACACTGTTCTCTGCATTTGCCGTAACCCGTTCAAACAATTAGCTATTCTGCGCTACTCATGTATATATAGTAAAACTAGGTTACTGATCATCCTTAAAAGAAACCGAAATGTTTCAAGGAGGAGACGAAATTTCGGGCGAGTCCTTGGGACTCAAGTTTTGAAAATACCTGTTCTCTGCATTAGCCATAGCCTGGGTACGAAAGGTTAAAAACCATTGATTGAGGTCAAGTCTAGAAATCAAAGTAATAAATCAAAAAAGTAAATTAAAATTTCAAAATAACATTTTAGACACGCAGTTTTTAACTAAGCATCAAAACTCTATTCTGTCTTGTCAAAATTCAGTTTCAATGGGGGGGGGGGTATAGCCCCTATAGCCCCCCCCCGTAGATACGCCTCTGCGATCACTGATTATATTGACGTTAAACGTCTATTCATGTGTATGCGCACATAGTATTATTTTTACTACATCACAAATAGACATTTCTGCTTTCCACTATATTCTGACTGATGCGCCTTGCGCGCAAAATGTTAACACAGTGAATCGCCAAACAATCACAAGAGAATGAAAAGTAGCTATTGGTGAATGCTCAAGCTTTTCCATAAAGTCAAATCGGCTTTCTTTTTTAATCAGACACTTGTTTCTCCACAGTCTATCTAATTATCCGAGACGTAATATCCCTTTTATATTTTTAAGCGAGTATAATTTTTTCTTCCGTGACGCGGGATACTACTCTAAGATAAAATTAATAAGATAAAATCGTTTTGAAAATAGTGGTGGTTAATCTTCCGGAAAAAAATAAAAATAACGTAAAAGTTGGCAGCTATGCATCTGGCAACAGTGATAGCCGGAGAAGACAGACAGAATATTAAACACATGAACGTCATAAAACTGCTTGAAAATGTTGAGAACTTGCTGATACTCCATGATTTTTATCATTCTCTTCAAGATTGAAAATATCGAGTTATCCGGCTGTCTCGCACAAAACACAGTGAATTTTTGTCTTATAAAGCAACTGTTTTAAATGCCATAAAAATGTGAAATTTACACAACAATAAATGTTATCAATAAGATAATATGCTCGTACTGCAATCAGATAGATAAAACTAGCTATAAGTAAGACGGAGAAGGCGTCAGAAATTTTGTTAGGGGGACTGCATGAATATTTAAACTAATTCCAAGTAGGTAAACCTTTGAAGAACGTGAATTAGATAGCACTCAGAATTTTTAAAAATCTCAAAAGTTTGTAAAACCTCAAAACCCAGAAAATTATCGGCAGAACTAAATAGAAGAGAAGTGTTTTCAAAAGACGAACTTTACCGTGGCTATAAATCTCATGAGTGTACCTACCTATCCTTCTGTCGCATTTAAATAAAACAAAGCGAAAAAATTAAAAATCTGTGCAATGGTCTACGGACAACAAAGTAGTTCCTTTTGTGGTCCTCTTGCTTTGCCAATTCAGATAGCAAGTAATATTTTGGGGTTTGGAAATCGGAGTAAGATATGAAGCTTGAGCTCACGCTTCGATTAAGGAGAACGACGGTACCAATCAATCACTCTTTAAATCACTGACGGATTAAAGGGGGGACAGGGGAGCCGATCGCACCCACCCCACCCGAGAAAAAAAGAAATCTCTCTATTCTAAAAAAAAGTAAAGGCCGCTGTTGCAGCCGCTGTCAAAGCTTGTCAGCTTATCTCCTCCTAAACCGTGGGGATTTGAGTTTCGACTAAGGTGCCCACAGATTCAAAAATTCCGAGGAACCTGCTAAGCTGATTTAAATTTCGAAAATCGAATTATTTTAGAAGATATTAATAAAAAACTGAAAAAATAAACCGAATGGTTGCCACATTTGGCATAAAATCATTCATTTCTTTGCAACAAAGCGTTTCCAAGTATCTAGAATCGCGTGAAATTTACAAACATGAGTTGTAATACGCCTATTTTACGCCAAAATAAAAACTATATGAAATAAGTAACTCAAAATGTGTTATACAAAGTTGACAATTTTCAAATAGTAAGTTCGCTTAGACAACAGGAGTTTAGAATTAGCGATTATTCGTTTTTCCAAAACAGGATAACTAATATCTTGAAAATGAAAAATAATTAAAATGCAGATTATTTTAAAGCCGGTTCTCGTCCAGCTGGATTATTTGCTACCAGTAGAAATATTTGGCGGCGTTAACTATGCCATTATATAGCAGTTATAGTACACTTTGGATATTTGCTAACGCGACAAGATTGTATAATTCGTGATGTTAAGTACGCCAATCTGCAAACGATTATGTAAATGAAAATATGGATAACGGTTTTCCGGTAACCTTAAATGAACAGTAAATATAGGTTGTGAGCATGTGTAAATCGCCAAATAATGAAAAGTCGCCATTGGTGGCAGGCTATTTTATCTGTTCCGTAGCTTTTATTAACTTTACATGTATGCAAGTCGCCAAATAATGAAAAATCGCCATGGGTGGCAAATTCGCAAGGTGTCCAATAGGTTTTACATTATTAAAAATACAGCTGAAACATATGTTCTGATTTTATTACGCTTTAGCTCCTAATTAATATAACTTTTGAATGGTAACAAACAAACATTTACAAACATGAGTTAGAATTACGCCCATTTTACGCCAAAATAAAAACTTTCTTCTACACTAATAAAACAATGTGTAAACTGTTAGTTAGTTTGTTTGAATGTGTCTCGCGTCAAGGACGTACCCAGGGGGGGTGGTCCAAGGGGTCCGGACCCCCTCCGAAATTTGAGTTTTTGTTAACAAAATAATAATGATGAATTCTTTTTGTGAAAAAATCTGCCTTTTTCACCGTTTGGACCCGCTCCGAAATTTTTGGACCCCCTCCGAAATTTTTGGACCCTACCCGAAATTTTTTCCTGGGTACGTCCCTGTCTGGCGTAGCTCGCAGACGGGTGATCGTAGACCTACCACATTTTGTACGGACATTTTCCATGACAGTTCCCGACACACCTCGAAGCGATTTTTTCAAAATTCGAATTATTTTAGGAGATATCGATAAAAAACGTATCGCAAAAGGCTAATTTTTGCTTTCCGCCATTTCGTAATTGTAACCCCACAGTGTAAAAAGCGACGTTTAAGGTTATCTAGGTTTCCACATTCGGCAAGTTTATTACATGATTCAGACTCCTGAAGTAAAAATAAAAGAATAACGATTTTTTTTTTGGTCTAGATTATTTGTAAGGCTGTTTTTAAATTAAAATATCGTGTGCATGGGAAATCAGAGCAGGAATGAAATGTTTTATACACAAAATAAAAATATTTAGAAATTTTCTGAGACTAAAATGTGCAACATTTTAATTTGGCGAAAAATTAAACGGTTTTGTGCGATTTTGAGGAGATGATTCTAATGCTTGGCGCAATTTATCGTAATTTATCGTCTGCTGAATTCACCCGAGAATAAGTTTTTGAAATTTTCATTCAGTTGAAATTGTGCATTTTTCTGTGCAGCTTTTCTCCATCTATTAATGAGTATGTCATTTTATCACTCCCCCCCTTTATTGAAAATTATATGAAAAACGTGTCCCAAAAATGCGACATAAAAGTATGCCACATAATTTTTCATATATTTAAATACTATTAGTTCACAACAGCTTTAATCTATTGTTACAATATTTCGTAAGCTGTAGAATAGGCATGTTTCAATCATCAAATAATGAAAAGTCGCCATGGGTGGCAAGCTATCCTATCTGTTCCGTAGCTTTTATTAACTTTACATGTACGCAAGTCGCCAAATATTGAAAAATTGCCATGGGTGGCAAATTCGCAACGTGTCCAATAGGTTTTACATTATTAAAAATACAGCTGAAACAGATGTTCTGATTTTATTACGCTTTATCTCCTAATTAATATAACTTTTGAATGGCAACATTAAATATAATTGTGTTTCTGAGGAGTGCAAATAATTTTTCCAGCGATTATAAGCAGAGTCCGCACTCCAGGTGGAGTATAGCTCAGGACCCGTACAACACGGATTCCCATAACAAAATATCTTCCGTGTTATGAGGGGGAGGGGGTCTACTGTAGTGTGAAGTTTAAATTTTTATGTACCAATGAAGATGCAAGAACCAAGCAATGTGTAGCTCAGTAACATTCTATCTGATCCAATCTTCGGGTTTTGTCTGTTGAAATTATGTCTTTTTTACGAATAAGCCTTATTAGGGGCAGAATGCCTCATACGAAAAGCGAGCGTAGCGATTCTGGGGGCCTTGGCCCTTAGTTAACTAAAAACATTTTATAAGCAGATGATAAATAAATAAATAAATAAAATATGTAACCCTTTAATATTTTAAATACGAACTAAAGTGCTATGTATTAAAAGCATATAGCAATCCAGTCGCCGTCCCTATTGTTCGTCCTTATTCCATAAGTTGGAAAAGTGTAACATTATTCATGAGTGTACCGTATTTTTCTTCCTTGTTCCATAGAACACATCTTTGGAAACCAAATATATCTTAAAATCGCTTATCCAAACTGTTTTACGATTTTTGCTAAGACAATTCCAACTATACTTCACCATATTGCTAAGACTTTTTTCTAGGGGGTGGGGGATGTCGATAAACTGCGAAGTTAAATATCGGTTTTTACCAACTTACTTATTTTTTTAATCAACTATATTATTAACTTTTTATTTTTGTCAAATGGATTTGCGTAATATTTCCAAGTGTACCAGGAAGTAGAAAGTAAATTATCGTTTTCGTTAAAATTTTTTCACCAGTTTTGCCAACTAGGTATCTAAGTTTAATAGAATTTTACGAGTGCTGGCGGGGGCGGAGGGGTAGACCCCCGCCCGTAACACTTGTCCCTACTTAAGCAAGGGCCCTGCAGCTAGGGAAGGGCAGAGGGGGTGGTCCGCCCCGGTGTCCCCCCCGATAACAAAAATTCAAAAAAATATACTTTCTTATGAAATTCTGAAAAACCAATTCTGACGTAGAGGTTACAGTTATTTTTTCTGTCTTGGAGATTCTGAAATTTTGCACAAAAACGTAGCGTCTAAATTAAATGTGCAATCAGTGAACAAAATCTTTTTTCAATAGTACAGCAAGCGGACCCGAAAGAATCAGTGGCTAGAAAAATAGTTCGAAGGAGGAGGGGTGTGATACCACTTATATCCGCACAGGAACACGCAAATAACAAAATCTTCGTTGGGTTCTTACGGACTTTAAAAGTACTCAAACGACTGAAAGTTCTACCTTCTGAGTGAGTTTTCAAAATTCCAGTAAAATAAATAAATAAAATTTGAATGAATTGCAAGTTATACACTGCAGCTGCTACTAGAGTAAGGAAAAAGCAATTGTCTATTCTTTTTCTCCCAGTAATGACACTTTATCAAAGTTATCATCCTATTGTCTGCCCATGTTAACTTTTTTTTTTTTTTTTTTTTTTTTTTTTTTTTTTACAAGAAATGACTTTCTTTTAGTCGCATTAACATCAATGCAGAAAATATAGTTAAAACCAATGATATTTGTTTGTTTGTGGATTAAGGCCGATTGACTGCACAAGGGTCCTAGGTCTATAGGGGGAATGCACTTCGTGGTTACTTTCTAAGGGATCCTAGCCCGTATTTACGCAAGGTTTCGGAGAAAATCGTGGAAAACTCCGAACGGCTAGGTCGACAGGCGCGACCGAGGTTTAAACCTGGCACTTCTTGCCTTCAAGCCATCATCCAAATCAATGATGTAAATGCCATATAAGAAATGTATTATGGTTATTGCTGAAATTAAAAAAAAAAAAAATGCTTCCCAAAATGTCTTGAAACTTATTTAGAATCTAGAAAATAATGCGTCAACAAAAAAGTTTAATGACATGATTTTATACATTTTTTTTTTTTTTTTTTTTTGGGTAACATCCCACAAATTCTGAACTCTTTTTTCCCCTCATTCAGGCACTACGTCATGATCTCCCTTCCTTCCTCTCCTCCCTCTATAGTTAGATTTTTGTTTTTCACTGACTCGTTGGCAACACTAGTTGCGAAGATGTTGATTTTCTAATAGAATTTTGTAACACGTGTTACTACCTAAATAAATGTTTGTTTTGTGGTGTTTATAATATGCGTAATTATCTAGTAAGCCCGAGATTATGAAACATGTTTTAGTAAGGCTAGTGTGCGTATTATAATTTCTAATTATAGTCCAATTTCCATCATGTTATTTCGACTAACACTTATATATATACAAAACGAGCGTTTTTTATGGACTTGAAAAATATACAGGACGTCCCCAAAACACTGACCTAGGCTTTTATTCCTTAAATATTGATCATAGACAGACATGCACAATCATTCAAGTTACGTAAAAAAAGGTACAAAGTGTTATGGTATACTATAGGTTAAAATTTTTCGGAGATTAAATCTAAAGAAATAAAAAAATTCAAATTTATACGGCTGCCGTACCAAAAAAAATTTATGAATTTGTCAGATGTCCTCGATACATTAATTTGGTGATGCCCAAAATTTCGGCTTATCATCCTAAAAACACTAAGAGAACACTGCTTTCACATCCTAAAAACACTGCGTTTATTTCATAAACGCATATTTATGAAAATAAATATGCGTTCGATTAAATGGTCCCAAAGAGAAAAAAAGTCTCGTCGGAAGATCACGTTTCAAGGGCCTTCACAAAGAAATTACGAAAGAAAACAATGATTGCAGAAATGCATAATACTTTTGTTATTACTGATGTTGCATAGCCCCTTACGTAGTTAGTTTTAAGCATATTAAAAAAAAAAAAAAAAAAATCACATCGGAAGATCACGTTTCAAGAGGGCATTACAAAAATTACGAAAGAAAACAATAATTGTATATTATTACTGATGTTGTATAGCCCCTTACCTAATTAGTTTAAAGCGCATTTCACGAAACTTGCAGGCAATTTGACTGTGACAAATTATTGGAACAATTTATATTTGGAGAGATAGGAACACTTAGAGTAATCCATTCTCAAAATACATAACATTTGTGTTATTTGATATTTTTTTTTTTTTTTTTTAGCTAACTCAGTTTAGCTAACAGTTTACTATAAAAAACAATAAAAATTTCAGTTTAGTATCTTAAGATGATATCAGCCACACATACACCACCCCCTTCAATTGTCTTTTTTCACGTTTCCAGGTAGTAACTAAGAAACACAATAAAGTAATTAACCCTGTGTTCTTTGCGACGAAGGACTTGGACTGATGAAGGTCAAAACAATTTTTGACCGAAACGTGCGTATCTTCTTACCTATAACATCTTATGTGTGTTTTTTACAAAGTTTTTTAATTACTTTATCGTTTAACACCAGTATTTTGAGTGTTTTTTCCGTAAGAAACACAATCTTGGTAACACATCTACTTACGGTATAATACGCTAACGTATGCGGTACCAATTAGAGATGAGACGGGCTCAGCCCGAGCCCGGGCCCGAACCGGGCTCGGGCTCTGTAATTCACAATTGTGTGCGGTCTCGGGCTCATGAAAAATTTCTCCTTTATTGAACATACTGCTTGAAACAGATTTTAAAAAGTGATTCATGAGAAAAGTAAAAGCACTTATAAAATAAATAAATAAATAAATAAAAATAGCTGCATCGGGGCGCCAAGAAGGTGCGTGAAGCTCTTTGAGTATTTTAGAACGGCGGTTTATATTCCTTAGTTAGTCATAAGATCCGACATTTTTTGATAAAGGATGGATACAAAGAATTAGAAAGTGCATTGGTAGTTTGCGACTTAATTTGTCTTTCATTTGCACAAACGGCAAAATTTATTGTATTCTATCAGTGAAGTAATTGAATTTTTTTTTTAATCTTGAAAATACTGAAAATACTGAAATTTCGGGCTCGGGCTCCGACTTAAATAATATTGCTCGGGCTCGGATTAAAAGTCCTCGGGCTCGGGCTTCAAAAAATGAGCCCGAACTCATCTCTAGTACCAATATCGACGATATTTCCACGTTGCGAACGGCAACAGCTAGATGTAAATATTAGTGCAATAACAAGAACGCGTGTGCAAAAATCCAAATTAACAGTTCAATGACGTCCAATGGAGCAAGCATATGTCACGCAGTAGCTAGATTACAAAATAACAATAATGGATACACAAAAATGCAAGAACTTTCGGACTGTAGCACAGCTTTAAAATATCGAATTTACAACACTCGGCGCATTCATCTTCCATCTAAAAAATGTCACCATGCATTGGGCTAAAGTGCATTTTAGCCATTTGCTAACTCCATATCAGCTTTTATGATGGCACCCAAAATGTGTAGCAACCCTAACCTAAAAAATCTGGAGTGACTCCACTCGACTTTCCGAACACTTATGATTAAGATCATTACCAAGCATTTAAATAAATTTTAATCCATGAATAATTCAGGAAAAATTCTTTTTTTTTTCAATTTGAGCTCAATCGAATGTACCGTTTAGCGCACTTTCGAGAATTTCCCCCTCCCATAGGCCATAATGTAAAAGAAATCTTCGTCGTAGCCCTGTAGAAAAACTATAAGTCCTACACACCAAAATCAATACCGGTCTTGCAACGGTGGTTTATAACATATATACCCAACTTGAGCTCAATCGAATGTACCGTTTAAACTCTAGCGCACTTTCAAGAATTTCTCCCTATATGCCATAATGTAAAAGAAATCTTTGTCGTAGCTTTGTAGAAAAACTATACGTCCTATACACACCAAAATCAATACTGGTCTTAAGATGGTGGTTTATAACATATATGCCCAATTGGAGCTCAATCGAATGTACCGTTTAGACGTTAGCGCACATTCAAAAATGTCCTCCCATAGGCCGCCATAATGTAAAAGAAATCTTTGTCGTAGCCCTGTAGAAAAACTATAAGTCCTATACACACCAAAATCAATACCGGTCTTGCGACGGTGGTTTGTTACATATGTACCAAATTTGAGCTCAATCGAATGCCCCGTTTAGGAGCTATCTTGTTCACACCCATACACACACACACACACACACACATACATCTCGTAAAAAGAGCATAAATGAATTCAGAAGACCTCAAAACGTGTCAATACACCAAAATCTCCAGGTTGAATTTTTTTATGATTACAATATTTTCCTTACATGGTACATGTTCGGAAAGTAATAATGACAAATACTGTTAAAGCAAAGAGGCATGATTTTCATTGAAATGAGTCCAGGTATGGGACGGCAAGTATTAAAATAAACAAATTAAAGACAGGGAATCGAAAAAATTAAATTACTTTCAAATCACTTTTGCATTTTAGTTAAACACAAAATATTCATAGCGCTGAGGAGAAATTATCTCTTCGCGATGTTTGAAACTAAAATTTATAAATCCTTAACGCAATACTCAATGTTTTCCCTAAAAGTAAAGTGCGATGCTTCATGCACAGTTTCTTATTGGTTAGCATTATTAAAAACCGTGTGGTATTTACTTTGTTTTCTTCAATATCTCATCTGTATGTCAATATACTATGCAGAACCAGGTGGCGGCCTTGTGAGAGATCTTATTCTATGAAATTAATCAAGGCCTCTCACATAAATTTTCTACGTTTACTTAACTAAGTTAATAGCTGATGATAAGGTCTCTTGGAAGATTTTTACCCCATTAGCCACAATCTGTCAAATAAGCATCATAACAGTATACAGAAAACTTCAGCTGTATAATCAACCTCAAATTTTCCAGCGCATTCTAATTTAAATTTATTATAAATATTTATTAATGACTAAGTCATTTTATCTCTCACCCCCTTTATTGAAAATTGTCCCAAAAATGCGACATAATAAAGTATGCGGCATAAAAGTTGTTGAGTATTTTACATATACATATTTAAATACTATTAGTTCACAACAGCTTTAATCTAATGTTACAATATTTCGTAAGCTGTACAATATGCATCACATGTATTTTTCTATAAATAGGTTACAATCATAAAAATTTCAACAGCTTAAGAAAATTCTTGAGTATTGAATTGTCTATTTTTTATTGTGCAATGTCTTATCCTCCTGAATTCTGTATCCCTCAATAAACATTTATCTACTTAACTGTAACTATGCTCGCGCACGCATTCTTTTTACTTCTTCTATACTTTTTTCCTACTTGATGTTACCTTGTTATGTGATGTGCCTGTTTCTTCCGTTCTAATTTAATAAAGTAAATGTTATGTTAAAATCCCACGCTTACTATGCTTGTGCCATAACTCTACTAACATTTCTAAACGGTTATGGACACCAGGTGGATTCGTTTATTTATTTGCTAATTTTTAATGCTCGTTTCAAGGCTGCATCATTCATCCTCAAAATGGCGACTGGAACTTGGTGAATTGAAACGAAGATAATTACGAAACATGGACACATAAAATTAAGGATTCATCAAGAATAACTTGTAAAAGGTGTAAATGCATCGGGCACTGGGCTAGCGAATGTGAAAGTGGAAAAAAGAATAATTTTAAACATAAGCCTAACAGCGTGGGATGCTTATCCACTCTGGATGACTTGGCAATAGGGTTACCAGGCGAAATACAGCAACCCTACTCGCCTAAAGCTCTCTCAACAATATCAAATAACGAAAAGCAAAATTTTTGGTGTGTTAAGATAGATACTAAAAATTATATAAGTTACTTCAGTTATCATCGACCTACGTTTGCAATTGCAAGGAAAGATCAGGAAACCCTCCAACTTCCAGTCTATGAAATAAATGTAAAAAAAGAATAAAAGAAAAAGGGGTGAGAGATAAAATGACAGTCAATTAATATCGTTTTAATATGGCAACAATGAAACTAAAAAATTAGGGGAGTTCATGGGGGTCTCCCCCTGACGAGGCTCGAACAGCCGAGTTATATTTATATATAAGAAATGACTAATAATGCCAACAATTTTTTCCATGTGTACAGATACAGAGTCACGGTTTCTTAGAATTACTTTACCTGTCTCATGTATATGTTACAAGTTCTTGAACATTAAAATAACTTGGTGAATTGAAAGACGTTTGATTACAACTTTTCGTGGTTTTCAGACGCCAAGATGGTGTAGTGGCTAATGAACCATTCTGTCGCGCGCTGGGTCCGGGTTCGAATCCCGGCATCGGGCTTGGGTGTTGACTCGTCCGTCCTTTCATAGGGGGTATAGTTGGGCACCCACTGGGTGGCCCCGTAATAGAATGGTCCATACTTTCAGGCCGGTGGTGGTGGCTAAATACTTAGTGGCGAATGGACGCCCGTTATGCCCCCCTCACCCCCCCCCCCAAAAAAAAACGAACGTTAAAAATTAACAAATAAATAATTTCCCCTCCTAAAATGGTCGGGACTCGTAGACAAAATTTCTAAACCTTGTGGGTATTCTGCCTCGGATTTCTAACTTATATTCAATTACACATTACTAAAGTGTTGTGATTATTAATCAATGATAATGTTATCGACAAAGTATGAAACGATGACATTCTATAGAATGCCTAGGCAATGTATATAGTGCCGGCTGTTTTAGGCAATGTATGAAATTTGAGAATTATTACATACTTTCTTTAGGCATTGTATA
This sequence comes from Cheiracanthium punctorium, assembly GCA_038373885.1. Classification (NCBI taxonomy): domain Eukaryota; kingdom Metazoa; phylum Arthropoda; class Arachnida; order Araneae; family Cheiracanthiidae; genus Cheiracanthium; species Cheiracanthium punctorium. The sequence continues at coordinate 20,787 of JAWZYV010017181.1, forward strand.
TAATGCCTAGGAATTCTATAGAATGACAAATGCCATTTAGGCAAAGTATGAAAAAAAAAAAATCCTGATAAGACTATTATATAAATGACGTGCATTTCTCAAAAATGCACATGTTATGCACAAAAATTCTGAAAAATAATGAAAATGTCATTGAAAAAATTATCCGAAAATACATAAAGAAAAATGAAAGTTGTACAAAACAAAATTAGGCTTGAATGGCATTCCGTTACCTTTTTCACAGATTTCACATACAATCGGAGATGTATTTCATACTTTGCCGATTTCTCATTTGGCATTCTATAGAATACCTAGGAAATGTGTGAAATATCAATCGTTTCATACATTGCCGGCTAGTTTCAGGCATTATATAGAATAAAAGGGTTTCAAACTTTACCGGTAACAATTACATAAGCTATGAATCTAAATATTTAGCTGATAAAAAATAGCTTACTAAATTGTAGGTGGCACCATGAAATATTTAATTATTAAAAACTCAAATACACTGCATGTGATCTTACCGATTTAATTTTACTAAATAAAGTGTGTAATATTTAAAAAATTCCTGGCTAATATTTAAAAACAAGCTTTCACAGAACGTTTTTCTTTCAACACTGAAGATGCATGGCTACCAACTTTTACGCTTTATTTTATAGGAAGATTATCCACATCTACTATTTAAGGTGGAATAAATGCAAATTTTTAGTATACAATAAAACTTTTTTAAAAAATCGTAAGAGTCAACAGCATTGAAGATGATTTTTATTTTTTCTTAATACACATGCTTGTAAGGGGGTTATTTACTAAAAACCCTATAGAAATAGTCAGAGAGTTTAATTAAAAATATTATTATTAAAAAAAAAGAACTCACCATGAAGAAAATATTTTGTGTTGAACAGGAGTAAAAGATACAAGAGGAAAGAGTGAAGCTCTGTCAAAGAATGGCTCAATACGTGATATATGTGCCGTTCACACCAGGCAAACGAACTTCAGATCTTGAGGTGATTGTGAGAATCAAGAAGAACTGTCACTTGGAAACAGTGCATCCTGTCCTGGCATAAGCAAAACAAATGGAATGGAATACAACAATGCATTGGCTGCCTTATAAAAGGTGGAAATAAATGGGAGGGAGATATCTCGCTCCGATAGGGAATTACGGCCAGGTATCAGAGGGATTTTTTTTTTTTTTATTAACAGATATTTATCTCTGAATGCTAGATTCGAAAATAGCGTTTTGCTGTTTTTGTATGTATTGGTTCATTTTACAGTAGCCTCTCTTTATATCGCGCTTGTAAAAAAAAAAAAAAAATGCGCGATATTATCCGGGGAGCGATTTATCCGACGGGAAAGGGGGGGGGGTGATGACATGTTGAAATTTTACTTTTATAAACATACGCATTTAAATATAACATAATAAAATTAATAGTATAAGTACTGTAATGAAAGATAATCACTTTATCACTTTAATAATAAATTTTAGAAGTTCAATTTACTTTCTTAAATTTACGTACAAATGCACATTTCATTTCCCGAAGGAACTATCCAGTCATTTGATTTGATTTTTTTTCATAATTTGCTTTTCACTGAAGACGACTGAGCGAAAATTAATTAACTGTATATAATTTATGTGATTACAATTGCTTTTTACTTCCTTGTACGTAGTATAAGGAAGTAATGTGATCCCGAAAAATTTTGGGGGCCAAATTTCGACATAAAAACCGATTTTGACTACCTCTAAATTTAATTTAAAAATTTTTTTCGATGCATCTCATCGTAGGCTAGCATGCACGATCATATTAACGCGTCTGCAACTCATTTTGACCAGTGGCGAGTCCACTGTGGCCAGTTTTTCCATGCCGTCTGTACGTACGTACGTATGTATGTAACTCGCATATCTCAAAAACTATTGGTCGTAGAATGTTGAGATTTGATATTTAGGATTGTTCTATGATCTAGTTGTGCACCTCCCCTTTTGGTGGCAATCGAATGGATAGTTTATGTACAGGACCGCCCAAAAGATTCGAAATACATTACGCTCTATGGGCCGAAATTCATTAAACTCGCCTAACTCAAAAGCTATTAGGCGTAGAATGTCGAAACTTCATATTTTGGATAGTTGTAACATCTAGTTGTGCACCTCCCCTTTTGGTTCCATTCGACTGGATAGTTTATCTACAGGACTGCCCAAAACATTCGAAATACATTACACTCAATGGGCCGAAATTCATTAAACTCGCATATCTCAAAATCTGTTAGGCGTTGAATGTTGAAACTTTATATTTAGGATTGTTGTAACATCTAGTTGTGCACGTCCCCTTTCGGTTCCATTCGACTGAATAGTTTATCTACAGGACCGCCCAAAAGATTCGAAATACATTACGCTCTATGGGCCGAAATTCATCAAAGCGTTTTTTAGAGGTATTGGGCTATTTCAAACGACTCAGAAGTGATATATGCTGTAAAGAGTAAGAAAATGAATTTCTCCATTTAAAAAAGTGTCTTTATCATTTATAGTTCTGCTACAGGAACACTCAAAAGATTTCCAATACATTACGGTCAATAGCAATTTTAGGGGCATTCATCCATTTCAAGCACAATACCGTCCTACCACACAAGTTAGGTAATGGTCGGACCACGGTCACGTGCCTCCCTCAAGAACTATGCCAAAAGTCGCCAAGCTTGGCGACTTTTGGTGTACGTGTGTGCATATTTAACTCTCAAATCTCAAAAACTATTATGAAATTTCATATATAAGAATGTTGTAACATCTAGTTGTGCATCTCGATTTTTGGTTCCAATCTACTGGAGAGTTTATTTACAGGACCACCGAAAAGAATTTCAGTACCATAATGTCTATGGACATCTTCATTATAATACAACTGTAGACAGTCATTGTTTGGTACATGCCCAAAATCTCGCCGTCTGTCCTCGACCTTGGCGAGTTTTGGCGAAATATCGCCAAATTTGGCGATAGTCAGTCATTTGGTCCATGCCCAAAGTATCGCCATTTGTCATCGTTCTTGGCGAGTTTTGGCGAAATATCGCCAAATTTGGTGATAATCTGTCATTGTTTGGTTTATGCTTAAAATCTCGCCAAATGTCGTCGACATTGACGAGTTTCGCCGAAATATCGCCAAATTTGGAGCCAAAAATTATTTCCTATTTTGTATAACTCTAAAACTTTAACCCGTAGATTTTTTAACTTTGTATTTAGAACTATTGTAATATCTAACTGTTTTCAATATCTTTTTTGACAGCAATCGACTGAGAATTTATTTACATGGTGAGCCAAATGACTTTGAATACATTGAGGTGTATAGATGCATTCAATTCATTGAAAGTCTGTGGTCAATGACTACTTTGGCTATCCCCAAAATCTCGCTGACTATCTCAAGTTTGTCGGCTTTTGGTGAAATATCGCCAAATAAAGTGTCAGAAGGAAATCTTTCAAATTGAACTCAGCTTGGCGATATCGAACTATTTGGCTAGAAATCGCTAAACCTTACTATTATTGATATTTTATCTCTTTCAAACAAATAAATTTAGAGGAAGTGCGTCGAAAATATTTTTGATCTAATGGACGTGCAAGGAAGTCATGTGTTGGACACATCAGATTTTTTCAAATAAGTAAGTAATAATGTAAGCTTTCTCAAGTAAAGTAACGAAGCAAAAAATATACAGATGGTGTTCACACATTTTTGTAACGATTTTAATTTTCTCCATGAAGTTAAATATTAATTTGATAATAAAAATGTGATTGACATGAAATTGTAATAAGGCTTATTTATCGTCTGCAGCATTAAAAATATTATTTGCTATATAAAATGTCGCTGAAAAGTAAACAATGGATTGAAGGCTATATTTTTGCGCTATCCAAAGAGAAATACTCTTATTCAGTTGTTAAAAAAAGATGTCAAAATCATAGTTTTAATATTTCTACCCGTAAAATAAGTGACATAATTAATATTGTTACGAATTTTCGGGGCAACCCGCTGCTCTGTGGCTTAAAATGGTTTAAAATTCGTATTCTACGCTTCAAATAGATAAATTTTGCTTTTTGTTGCATCAAAATCCGCCAGTTAGAACCGGAGGTATGGAGGTTTCGGTTTGCCATTGTTTTTCAATGGAGGTTCTAGAAAACTCGAGAAGTATTAGTCGTAGAGCTTAGATCTCTTCACATTTGGGGACTTATTTTTGGCGAAATATCGTAGATTGTATCGTGTAGATTGTCGTGTAGATTGTTGTATGATAATTATTTGGCGTGTGAAAAATGGAAATATGTAGTTACAATTGATAAAGCTTGGATATATTTATCCGACTGCAATAGAAAAAGATCGATTTACTACGGCAAAAGAGACAAAAAAGACTTAACAAGTTGGCTTAGAGAAAACAAGGAAAGTTTTTCTAAAGGTTTTGTGGTTTTATTACTGGATTTTCTTATAATGGAAAACTTACAATAAGGAAAGAAGAAAAAATGTCAAAATTAATTCGGATTACTATCAGAAGTATGTTTTAACACCTATTTTTAAAGAAGAAATTCCATCCCTTTATCCAAACAATCTTCACTGTGATAAGTTCCATCATGATAAAGCTCCAAGCCATGCCTCTAAATCTACTGCTCTATTTTTTGATAAAATGAGAAATGAAACTGGAATTGAAGCTATTCTGTTTAAATGCATCCCACCCAAGTTCCCTGACGTGTTTCCTATGGATTACTGTGAGTCTGGACTTTTAAAACAAGCTCTTTATAACCGGCATCCCAAAACATTGGGTGGACTCTGGAAGATTATGAAGGAGGAGTGGAACAATATTAGCCTTGATGTTTTAAGGAAAAGGACTTTTATCTTGGAAATCAAAGTTTAATATGATAGTTCAAAGAAAGGGCTATCAGATTGAACTCATTAGAAAATAAAATTCTTATATTTATTTTTATGTATATCTTTGCAAAATCGTTACAAAAATGTGTGAACAAACACCCTCTGTAAAAAGAAAAAAGCAAGTAGGACATTAAAAATTAAATAAAACCGACTTCAGATTACTTCACCACAACCAAAAATTATTCCCATTTTAAATTAGTAAGGTTTGGCAAATCCCCCCAAAACTGTCCTTGGGGACTTTTGCCATAAAGACCATTAATTATCGCCAAATATAACAGCTATCGCAAGTTGAGTTAAGTTCTGGAGATTTATTTTTGACGCCAAACTTGGTGATAAATCGCCAAAAGTGGCCAACTTTGGGGACTTTTGACGTACGCCGGTATCAGCAAACCTTTCTGAGCTATACCATTAGTCCCATTGAAAATACTATTTTCAATGAGACTAATGGTATTAGAGTTAGGCGAATTCTCGCCAAATACAGACGATATCGGCAAGCGGAGTGGAGTTTTGGTAACTTATTTTTTGGCGCCAACCTTGAAGACTTTTGACATAAAGACCAGCGCCGTTACTGGCAACCCTTTAAGCAATGATAACCTATTTTTTTTTCTTCCGATTTTCGGAATTATAATATCAACAGAACGTGACCAAATTAATATGGTACCAACCCAGAGCTATCCCCTTTCCAATTAAAAAAAATCTGATGTGTCCAACACATGACTTCCTTGCACGTCTATTAAATCAAAAGTATTTTCGACGCACTTCCTCCAAACTTATTTGTTTGAAAGAGATAAAATATCAATAATAGTAAGGTTTAGCGATTTCTAGCCAAATATTTCGATATCGCCAATCTGAGTTCAATTTGAAAGATTTCCTCCTGACACTTTATTTGGCGATATTTCACCAAAAGCCGACAAACTTGAGATAGTCAGCGAGATTTTGGGGATAGCCAAAGTAGTCATTGACTACAGACTTTCAATGAATTGAATGCATCCATACACCTCAATGTATTTAAAGTCATTTGGCTCACCCTGTAAATAAATTCGCAGTTGATTGTTGTCGAAAAAGATATTGAAAACAGTTAGATATTACAATAGTTCTAAATACAAAAGTTCAAAATTCTACGGGTTAAAGTTTTAAGTGTTATACAAAATACGAAATAATTTTTGGCGCCAAATTTGGCGATATTTCGGAGAAACTCGTCAATGTCGACGACATTTGGCGAGATTTTAAGCATAGATCAATGACAGATTATCGCCAAATTTGGCGACATTTCGCCAAAACTCGCCAAGAACGATGACGAATGGCGATACTTTGGGCATGGACCAAATGACTGACTATCGCCAAATTTGGCGATATTTTGGGAAAACTCGCCAAGATCGAGAACAGATGGCGAGATTTTGGGCATGTACCAAACAATGACTGTACAATGAGTTGTATTATATTGAAGATGTCCATAGACATTAAAGTACTGAAATTCTTTTCGGTGGTCCTGTAAATAAACTCTCCAGTAGATTGGAACCAAAAATCGAGATGCACAACTAGATGTTACAACAATCTTATATATGAAATTTCATAATAATTTTTGAGATTTGAGAGTTAAATATGCACACACGTACACCAAAAGTCGCCAAGCTTGGCGACTTTTGGCATAATTCTTGAGGGAGGCACGTGACCGTGATCGGACCATTACCTAACTTATGCGGTAGGGCGGTATTGTGCTTGAAATGGATGAATGCCCCTAAAATTGCCATTGACCGTAATGTATTGGAAATCTTTTGAGTGTTCCTGTAGCAGAACTATAAATGATAAAGGCACTTCTTTTAATGGAGAAATTAATTTTATAACTCTTAACAGCATATATCACTTCTGAGTCGTTTGAAATAGCCCAATACCTCTAAAAAACGCTTTGATGAATTTCGGCCCATAGAGCGTAATGTATTTCGAATCTTTTGGGCGGTCCTGTACATAAACTATCCAGTCGAATGGAACCAAAAGGGGAGGTGCACAACTAGATGTTACAACTATCCAAAATATGAAGTTTCGACATTCTACGCCTAATAGCTTTTGAGTTAGGCGAGTTTAATGAATTTCGGCCCATAGAGCGTAATGTATTTCGAATCTTTTGGGCGGTCCTGTACATAAACTATCCATTCGATTGCGACCAAAAGGGGAGGTGCACAACTAGATCATAGAACAATCCTAAATATCAAATCTCAACATTCTACGACCAATAGTTTTTGAGATATGCGAGTTACATACATACGTACGTACGTACAGACGGCATGGAAAAACTGGCCACAATAGACTCGCCGCTGGTCAAAATTAGTTGCAGACGCATTAATATGATCGTGCATGCTAGCCTACTATGAGATGCATCGAAAAAATTCTTTAAATTAAATTTAGAGGTAGTCAAAATCGGTTTTTCCGTCGAAATTTGGTCCCCAAAATTTTTCAGGATCACATTACCTCCTTATACTACGTACAAGGAAGTAAAAAGAATATTTGAAATCGGTCCACGTGGTAAAAAATTATCGCTGTACATACATACATACATATATATATAGAGGAGAGGAGGTGATTATGGAATACCATTTACATTTCTAACTGTAACTTCATAGATTTTTAAATAAAATCCCCAAAATAGCATGAGTACATGCTATAATTAATCATCATGAAATGTCAATTGCAAAGAAATACACAATTTATTTTGTTGTTATAGAAAAAAATATTTAAAAAAAAGTTACGAATGGAGTATAATATGGAATAGTCGGGTAATATGGAATAGATGGTTTAAACCGATGAAAAGCAATTTATATTGCTTCATATATAGTTATTTGTTACTATAAAACAAATTTTTATGTTTTGTAGTTTAAATCATTATTAGTGCTGTAAAAGTAACGACAAAATGAGTATCCGTATGTATTTGTTACTTAGATGTTCACTATTCGTTACTAAGTATTCGTTACTCGTTACTTTCGTTACTACTAATAGAATAGGATCATACGCATCCGAATACCAAGGAATCTAAGGGATTACAGATATGTATTCTAATAGTACCAATACAAAGTACATTAAAATCAGACATTAGAAGAAACTGAAAATTTATTTAACATTTCAAAAAGTATAAAACTGAATGTGTAGATGAAATACATAACATCAACCACTAGTCACAAAACAATGGTTGAAAATCACAGTTTACAATCAGAAACAATGGTGTAATGAAAAATCCTGAGGCTTTCCCACTTAAAGATAATTTAAGGTTCATTCTAGATACACTAAGACCCCTTAGCAATGAAGCCCTCCCCAACCCCTTACAGGTGTGCGGATCTAATCCAGTGGCGTATCGTAGGTTTCTACCATCCGGGGCAGATGCCAAATATGCCGCCCATACATAAACCCATAACAACATAACAAAACCTAACCAAAAAAAAAAAAAAAAAAATTATTTTGAGCAAAGTTGTACAAAGTTGTATTTAGAGCTTATTTTCTCTGTTTTTACAGATGTTTTTATACACATTTATGGTTATCTATGGTGGCATAGAAATCCCGGGTCCCTCCCAATTTTTTATATATTTTTTAAACAATTACTTAAAAAAAGTGTAAGTTTCCATGCCTTATATTTTTTTTAGTTGCAAATAATATTTTAAATAATAAAAATGTGTGAATTCGTTTACTTTATAAAAATATTTTTTTAAAAGGTGTATTTAAATAATTTGTTATTTATTACTCATTTCGATTCTAGCTAAAAAAAAAAGAAAAAGTTAAGTTCGCAATCCTGCTTCGGAACCAACCTGAAAGAAAGAATTCTGATTGCACCACTATTTAGTACTAAAATGTTAGAAAGCCCGAAATTAGCACCCCTTACTAACGTGCTTCTCTTACATGTATTGCTCCTCTACAATTATAAGAACACCCCCCCTCCCCCCCCGCAAAAAAAGAGTTCAACTGCGCATAATAACATACTATACACCGGATCGTATCCCCCCATTGTACGACCCATATCAATAGAGCAGCAGATACTATTCCATCTCCATAACTGTAACGAAACATACGGATTCTTCCAAACCTCATCAAAACGATTCCATTCGGCGCGGCACAAACGAATTGCAACCAGAACATACTACTCCTCAAATACCGAAACTGATTTTTCCCTCCCAACAGCGAGAATCCATAATACTTCCGGTATCTAGTAACGGAAAGGAACATACTATTACTCAAATACCGAAATTCATTTTCTCCCGTTCGAAGTTCGAACCTGGTCGATCCGAAATGCAAACTCGAAAGTCATTTTCCCCATTGAAACCGCGATCCGATATCCAGTAACCCCAGTAACAAATAACGCCTCGCCTGGCAGTCTGTATTCGAAGTTCGAAGCTGCTCGATCCGAAACATCTTCGGATCGAGTAGTAACGATATCAACCGAAAAGTAACAATTCGTTACTTCGAGTCTGAGTGATTATCCGTATCTTAGTACCGAATACATGCGGTTTGCTTCAGCTCTAATCATTATACTGGAGTCATTTCTGCTTCGAGTCGATTTACAAAAGTTGTAGATATAATTTTCTTTCTTTGCTCCGATACAGTCATGGTGAGCCCACAGAGAACAGCTGGATCTTTGAATCCAAACTTATCGTCGTTGATCATTAGAGAATTTTTAGTGACAAAAGATGCATTCAGCGTCTTTGTTTTCCGGGTCTTTAGTGGATGACACGAAACCCATTACAATATTACCCAGTATTCCATAATACCCGACACGCCATCTCGGAAAACGAACCTTTAAAACTAATCGCAAAACACTGTCATCTAAAAAATAACCACAGTTCAACAAACTACCATTCTCTTAGTGTACATTATGCGCAACATCAATGTTCATGTCACGTGTTTACTAGTAAGTTAAAATGTTTTAAAACTTATCTACAAAAGCTCTTGAAAATCGCAAAACATACTTTGTTCTGTAGCGAGTGGTACGGCAACAGAGAGCGGTCAACTCTTACTGCATTGTAAGAAGGGAATCTTTCTTGAGTTGTTCATGGTATTCCCTTGTGGCAATAGCAACTAACAGAGCCAAGAACTCGGTATTCCATATTTCCCGACTATTCCATAATCACCTCCTCTCCACTCTATATATATTATATGAGGTGAACATAGTGCTTCCTGTTTTGAAGTCGGTAAGAAACGGGAGGCATAGAAAAAAACGCGATATAACCATAGGTTACTGTTCCAGGATGAAGGCACCTCCATCCTTCCAGGGACGTATCCTGAAAATTTTTTCGGAGGAGATCCAAACGATGGAGAGAATTTTTCAAAAAAATATCATTATCATTTTGCTAACAACAATCAAATTTCGGGACGTCCGGGCGCCCTGTCAGGGATCTCCCTCTTAAATACCTCCTTGGCTCCTTCTTTTTCTGTTTTTATTTTGCAAATATGGAGATTTTTAAAAATGTTACAATTTCCATTTTAAAATGTTAAGAAAATTTGTTTTTGAGGATCATTTAATTATTGTTGGGTAGGAAAAATATTTTATATAGCAAAATTTAAGAAAATTGGAGTGGAGTTGTTGACCCCCCCCCCCCTCCCCCGTCCATCTTCAAAATATATACCCCCGAATGCATTCTTTTCGTCGAAACTATTTACTTCATAATAATATTCATAAGTCATTTGGCGACAGGCCTGTAGCTAACTATCGCTCGAGAGGGTTGAGCACCCCTTATAAAATTCTGAGCATCCTCTAAAAATCTCAATTTCCTGCACGAATTTTTTTTTTTTTTTTAAGTTTCCTTTACTTCTCTGTTATTGTCATCTCTAAGTAGAGAATAATAATAATTTAAAAAACAAACAAAAAAAACAAGAAAAAATATACATCTTCTAATAAAACCTGTCATCACTCTTTTAAATGATGTCAAAGAAGTAATCTGTTTTTCTTTTTCTGTTTTTAATGCAAGTAAGCAGCAGATTTCTAATTACTTGCTACGCCTAACATGAAGCTACAGAAAAAATACTCAAAACACTGGTGTTAAAAGATCAAATAAATAGAAACTTTGTGTAAAAAACACACATATGAAGCGATACTTATAACAAGATACACTCATATATCTCTTCATTCAAGATACAGTCATATCCCTTCGTCTCATCAGCCGAAGGGATATGATTGACGAAGATTGAATAAATTTTCAGTCGAAACGATCGTATCTTGTTATAAGTATCACTTTATGTGTATTTTTTACACAAAGTTTTTATTTTAATATACTAGGGGCCAAAGCCCCCCAGACTCGCTACGCTCACTTTTCGTATGAGGCATTCGGCCCCTAATCAGGCTTATTCGTAAAAAAGACACAATTTCAACAGACAAAACCCGAAGATTGGATCAGATAGAATGTTACTGAGCTAAGGTACACATTGCTTGGTTCTTGCATCTTCATTAGTACATAAAAATTTAAACTTCACACTACAGTAGACACCCTACCCCTCATAACACGGAAGATATTTTGTTATGGGAATCCGTGTTTTACGCGTCCTGAGCTATACTCCACCTGGATTGCGGACTCCGCTTATAATCGCTGGAAAAATTATTTGCACTCCTCAGAAACACAATGATATTTAATGTTGCCATTCAAAAGTTATATTAATTAGGAGCTAAAGCGTAATAAAATCAGAACATCTGTTTCAGCTGTATTTTTAATAATGTAAAACCTATTGGACACCTTGCGAATTTGCCACCCATGGCGATTTTTCATTATTTGGCGACTTGCATACATGTAAAGTTAATAAAAGCTACGGAACAGTTAGAATAGCTTACCACCAATGGCGACTTGTCATTATTTGGCGATTTACACATGCTCACAACCTATAATGACTGTTCATTTAAGGTTACCAGAAAACTGTTATCCATATTTTCATTTACATAATCGTTTGCAGATTAGCGTACTTAGCACCACGAATTATACCATCTCGTCGCGCTAGCCAATATCCAAAGTGTACTATAACTGCTATAATGGCATAGTTAACGCCGCCAAATAATCCAGCTGGACGAGAACCGGCTTTAAAATAATCTGCATTTTAATTATTTTTCATTTTCAAGATATTAGTTATTCTGTTTTGGAAAAACGAATAATCGCTAATTCTAAACTCCTGTTGTCTAAGCGAACTTACTATTTGAAAATTGTCAACTTTGTGTAACACATTTTGAGTTACTTATTTCATATAGTTTTTATTTTGGCGTAAAATGTAACTCATGTTTGTAAATTTCACGCGATTCTATAGTCTGTTCGCGGAAACGAGAGAACGAAAGTAAACAAACGGGTTACCAAAGAATTACTTTTTTGGCACCAATCTCTAGTTTGGAGTTAAAGGTTAAATGCGCCTAACAGCGTAAATGGAAGAAAGCAGAAATTCATACTGTGGCGCTTTGGCAAAATGCCAGGTGTTGACTCTTCGCCAGTTTACATGTGCCATTATTTAGTTTCGTTCTCTTGACTCGGTGAACAGACTATAGATACTTGGAAACGCTTTGTTGCAAAGGAATGAATGATTTTATGCCAAATGTGGCAACCGTTCGGTTTATTTTTTCACTTTTTTATTAATATCTTCTAAAATAATTCGATTTTCGAAATTTAAATCAGCTTAGCAGGTTCCTCGGAATTTTTCGAATCTGTGGGAACCTTAGTCGAAACTCAAATCCCCACGGTTTAGGAGGAGATACGCTGACAAGCTTTGAAAGCGGCCTTTACTTTTTTTTAGAATAGAGAGATAATGCTAGTTTGAAGGCTTACAATAGCGAATATTTTAGTAGCTCACACTTTTTTACACACAGTTCTATACGCAATATGTATAGGTTTTGAATGCGTACAGAATATAGTTTTTGTACAGGCTACAAAAAAGAATTTACTATTATGAACGATAGGCACAAATCATTTAAAATCACAATGTTAATATGATGCATTCATTTGAGCTCGAATTAGGTAGGCATATTATATATATTTTATAGATTTCATATATGCAACACAATATCTAGACTTGAAGTTTTGCACAGATGTAAAAAAACAATATACAGAAGACCATAAGCTAATTCAAAAAATTTCACTCCTAGATTTTTTCTGATTTTCGGTCCAGAAAACTAATGTCCCATTTTGGACATTAGTTTTCGTATTTGTTTATTCGTCTCGGTTTAGTATTATGTTCATTCATTGACTAAATGAATGAATGAACATAAAACAGGCGATTGATATTTTTTTGCTTTTAATATTTTAAATTTTGAGACCATTATGATGAAATCACAAGTTCAAAAATGCATTTAAAATCCACATAAACAAGGTTAACAAGCTTTGACACAAAAGCTGTGTCATAAGCTGAATATAATGCAATTTTCTTTTTCATGACATAATTTAATTAGATACTACACTTTGACCAGAAAGAGAAAACAATGAACAAATAGTTTACAAATTTCATGCTATCTTAATTATTAACCATAAATGCCTTTCAACATAACTCTAATTTGTGACACAGATTACTGTTAAGTCGTGATCAAATGAATATTACAATATTTATTGGTTAGATTACCCAGACTGAACTTTTTTATTAAAGGAAAATAAAGATTTTTTTGTAGGGTTGTTTTTTGTATCAATTGAAATTATAAGCGAGATAATATTTTTTGATTCATATGCTTAATAATGCACCAAAAATTCAAGGTTAAGTTGCTCTGATGCAAAAATTGCATTATGAGTGGAATATTTTCAGATACAGATTCTGATTTATTAGAAATGCCCCCTGAATGTTCTTCCTCCTTCACATAAATCATGCATGCAAAATTATTAGGCTGAGCATTCCTCGGTGATATTTAAAAAATAAAATTCTGGGTAATCATATTTTTAATGTTCCTGCATGTATCTCACCATTAAACCAATGAAACTGAAATTACATAGAAACTATAGTGCATCTGTCAAAACAACATAGGTAAACTTTTTAAAATTGGCAACTACTAGGTTTTAGATACAATTTAAAATTATAAGTAGCTATCTAATTCATCGAGTTTTTCACTGTTCTCATTTGTTTATTTAGCAGTAATAATTTTACCACATCATTTGAATGGGAGAAAATGTAATAATATTCATATTATAGACCAGTTTTTCAAATTGTTTCTGTGACAGAGCATCTCAAACAATTTCCCCAGAATACCTTGCATAAATCAAAGTCCAAAATATTAAAGCATTTGGGATTTTCAACTGAAGTTTAATCAAACACAAGAGGCTTGATATCAGCAAAGGACCTGAAAAATTTAAACAGTACTATGCTTTACAGCAAAAATTTTTTTTTTAGTTATGCAGCTGTTGTGTTTCACCAATTTTAATGAATTACAAGGAGGAGATAGGGGGTCACAACCCCCCATGTGGAGTTTTTTGCCATACAAAATGTATATTCTTAACTTCCGTAACATTCCCATGAAAAATTTTTGGCTACTCCTGCCTGCATATAATTGATCTTTTTTTTTTTTCATTTATCAGTGATCAATATACTTCAGGATCGGAATATCCGATTAACACAGTGGGGTTACACAAATACACGCCAGACATATGCTCTTGCTTATGTCCGGAGGAGCAAATACATTAGAGGTTATGTGCTGTTCCGGATAATCTGCCAGCAAAACAGCAAAAATGACGTAAAAAAATGACATCCACACGCGAAGGAAATAAAATTAATGATATGTAGAATTGCATGAAAACTTCGATTATTTTTAAAGTTCAAGTCTGTTACAGTTAGTTCTATTTATTTCACGTTAATGCGCTTTCACTTTTTCGAGTCTTAAAAGCTGTAGAAATGAATGGTTTCACTTAATTGTTAAATTTAACAACTTAAGTGGCAACAATGGATTCCGTTGCTACGGAAATTATAGCAATGTTAAAAATAGAACATGAAATGAGTTATTCATGTTTACTTTGCTAGAACTGCCATATTGGCAAAATTAACGCCGCCAGTCGATGGCCAATAGCTCAACCACAAATTAAACTTGACACTAAAGTCAATACGCAATACTTTGTTTGGCGGAATTAAAAAAAAATATCTATGTATACGCTAGTGACATCGGCTCATCTCAATTGTGGAATGGAATTAATAATACGTACAGAGCTGCACTACATTTGAATATTGTTCGCCAACTTTGCTAAGAAATGTACTAAAGTAGGAATCAACAAACATTTCGATTCGTAAAACAAAAAATATATTAGACAGTATTAATTACGCCTTTCTAACAGCTTTTAGTAAAAGAAACTTCCGTAGCGCTGCTTTAACAAATAAGAATCGATTATTTATTACACAGTACTTCGATCGCCAAATGCCAACATACACCATTTTGCTAGATTTTTTTGTTTTCAGAGAATCATTCGAAGCATTGATTTAACAGCAATAAAAATGGGAAATAGTTATCTATCATTTATATGGTTCCATCGCCAAAATTTAATGCAGGCATATTATTGATAATTAGCAGTTATTTAAATTATTATTAACTATAACGGGTTTTAATCACCGTTAACTACCATGTACAAAATGCGAGAATTTCAATTTCCTGAAATTTGGCAGAATTCCTCTTACTTAAATCAGTTTACTTAATTTCGTGAAAATTCTATAGATCGTATAAAATCGCCTTAATAACTGCATTATTTCTATATGAAAAATTGAAGTATAGCACCATAAAACTTATACTTGTTATTAAAAATACTATTTCGTTACGCTCTCAGTAATTTGCGCCAAGCCCAAAACTGTGCAAATCGGTAGAACCTACTACTTTCTCAAAATCGCCAAATGAGCCATTTTTTTTTTGGCCAAACTAAAAAATATACATATTAGTCTCGGAAATCTCTCAGTCACTTATTCTTTTACACATAAAACACATTGAATTCCAGCTCTGATTTAACATGAACGCAATATTTTAATTAAAAAATAACTTTGTAAATAATCTAAACAGAAAAAAAATCATTATTCTTTTATTTTTACTGCAGGAGTCTAAATAATTTAATAAAATAGCCAAACATGGCAACCTCGATGCTTTTTTCTCACATTTTCACTACAGGGGTTACAATCGCGGAATTGCAAAGAGCAAAAATTAGCGTTTTTAACGGGGTTTTTATCAATATCTCCTAAACTAATTCGAATTTCGAAATTTAAATTAGCGGAGGTTCTTTCTCGAAATTTTCCGAATTCGTGGATACCTCTGTCGAAACTCAACTCCCAGCCGTTTAGGAGGAGATGATGCTACACACACACACACAGACAGACGCGCACAGATTTTAATAGTATAGATTTATATTCCTTTTCTGGTGGTTTTTAATTATATATGAATGTTTGCCAGGCCTATACCTGCCAGCATCAGAGAAAACACACAGATTCCTGGTAGAAGAATGTACCATCACAACACAAAATTATATCTTAAGTATTATCAAATATACTTTAAAAAAAAAATTAAATGCAATAAGTATATCTTCTAAATTTTAAAAATGAATGTTCCACTTCTTCAAAAGATAATTATGTGTGGAATTTTGTGAGAAAGACAATTTTTAAAATTGAAAAAATAACAGAAAATGTTGATTTTTCTGATCTCAAGAAGGTTTCATAATTAGTTCTTCTGGTTATGTTTAATTGTGTGTCATTTATAATTTTCACAACTTAAAAAGAATTTAAATTTGTAATTTATAAGGCATTTTTTAAGATTACCTTTTTATGTACATTTTTAAAAACATCTGCCATGATAATGAACGAAGGCACTCAAAAGAAATGCAACATGAAAATTAAAATTTATTTATTGCAAAAATCATCTTCCAAAAAATCATACATCAACTACAAAAACACTGATAAAACAAAATCTATATGATTAATGTACACTGTGCCCAGCTGCCATGCTTTTAAAATAATGTAATGCATTGCATCACAATAGTTTCTTGAGGCAGATCAAGGGA
>JAWZYV010017182.1:0-78589 GCA_038373885.1 Cheiracanthium punctorium
TTACACCGCCATTTTCAAATGTTAACGAAGTTACGTTTTCACTTAGAAAACTTTTAAAGGAGTTTACAAAAGTTTCGTTTTTTCACTTTAGCAAATTTAGAGATAAAATGTCATGGAAATAAAAGGTAAGTAAAGAAATAGCGTTTTTTTTTTTTTTTTTCTAACATTAAGGAAGGGGGGGGATCACAAGCCAATCGTTTGGTCTTGTCCAAATTTTAGGAGAGCAAAAATTTCCGGAAAGGCTCGATTTTGCAAGCGCAGAGGACCGTCTTTAAGAGTATACGCTTGTTCCGGTCCATTCTAGAAAATGCTGAGGTCAGCCCGTGCCTTGAATGAATCGTGCTGCAAAAGCCTGGGCCCGCACAGATCTCTACCCCTGCGACTACACCACTGGCAGCGGATTTCCGGATTATTTTGAAATGAAATATTCTATTAATTCAGACAGCCTAGATTCTAATTTCTAAACCGGTCATGCTTCCAATTTTCATTCTTGCTACGGGCCGGGTCATAAACCGTGATTTTTTAGGGGCTGGGACGTCACCGTAATATACTGTTTTCTTTACGGACCGGTCTGGTTTAGATCAGGGGCGGCCCTGCGGTACATGACACCCACTCCACCCTGCAAACGTAGAAAAAGACGTCCCTTTTACTTTTTTCAAAATTGCTTTTATGATTTTAAGTTGGAAATCGTGCCCCTTCATAAACAAAAAACGGTGCCCGTTGCGATGATTACTTGTTTGCCTATCTGGCCGACCCTGATTGAGGTGACTAACAAAGCGCGACTGGTCCGATCCGGGGCGGGTAGAATGGCTTCGGAATGCAGCTTTCGTACGCATTTTGAATCTTGCTTTACTGCTAACTAGCTTTCCATACACGATTTAAAAGATAAATGAGCGTGGCAAAAATTTAACAAAGAGTCAAAATGACGTATTCGGCGCAGACCGGCGCAAAAATCGGCTAAAAGCGCAGTTCGGCGCAATATTTGTGTTTCGGCGCACCCTGAAAGAGTCAAAATGACATATTCGGCGCAGACCGGTGCAAAAATCGGCTAAAAGCGCAGTTCGGCGCAAGAATTTGTGTTTCGGCGCAATCGGCGCAGAATTAACATCCCTGTATCAGATATTTTTCACTTTTTAAAAAACTTGTAAGTTTTGAAAAAAAACAAGATAGAAATTTAAAATTTAATATCTGACTACAGGTCATAGTGGACAATAACTGTGCCAATTTAAAAAAAAAAATCGGGGGGATTTGGGTTGTATACTGCCATTTTCTCTTTTGATTTGACATGGAATGTATTAACCTCACATAGTTGGGGTAAGAAATTTTATTTATTCTCAGTGTTCAACATTATCAAGTGAAAATAGTAGCATTAGTAGCCTTGCCAGCATAAAAAGTAGCAAAAATAGCATACTTTTTCTCAATCTTGATGGCCAAAATAGTACATTTATTTTCTATAATTAAAAAATGCATTGTTCACATTACAGTGTTTAAAAAAAATCTGATGTGTACTAGAATGACTTGCATGTAAGCCTATTAAATTATATAAATTTTTTGATGCACATCAAACATGCTTAATTTGAAATTCCAATACAGTATTTCAATAGTATTAAGGTTTGGTGATTCCTTGCCAAATTTAAGATATCACCAAGCTGGGTTCAGTTTCCGAAACTTATTTTTGTTGCCAGATCCAAATTTGGTGGTATTTTGTCAAAAGTTGCCTAACTAACTTGGGTCAGTTCACCAGATTTTGGGCATGAACTAAACAATTGTAATGATAAAAAACAAAACCTGTTGTTTTCTGATCACCAAATTATCTGCCTAGATTTTTTTTTTTAAGTTACTGAATAAATAGTATGAAAATGGCATTTTTCAACCGAAAAAGTATCCCAAATTGCCTTTCATTGTAATTTCTCTAATTTAGTAGCCAAAGTCTCCTTTTTAGTTGGTGGTGGACACCTTGTACTCTGTAGGCATTAGTAAAAATTGGAGAATGTAACAGTAACTCTACAAAATAGGTTAAAGGCACACTTTATGACACTCTTAACTGAATACTCTTACTAATACCTACTTTGATGAAACAACAGATTTTTTTTTCTTCTAAAAACAGGAATCTTTGTTGTAATTTTAACTGTAACATTAAAGGGTAAAAAGAACAAATTGACTTACAGGATATAACTAAAACACAGTTTAAGCTTAAATAATTTGCTGTTTATAACAGAATATTATTCTTATATGCATATAAGCTGAACAGTAATTGCTACAAACATACCTTGAACAATCTGGGGGTAACACTTCTAGGAAGGAACGCATTGTACTAGGAATTTCGATTATATTTTGTATTTGGCTTAATACTACATACTCCAGGTCCAAAATATTGGGATTTTCTGTATTTTCTATAGCTTCCTGTACAAACATCTAAATAAATACACAAAAAAACAAAGTAAAAAAATGTATAGACAAGCATACTAGTATTTAAGGTAAAATCAAACAAGATGGTTCGCACCCTATGCAAACACAGCGATAGCCGCTGGAGCTTGGCGACTGCTGAGCTCCAGCGACTATCGCTGGCCATTTTGCATGATCAACAAAGCTAAGACAAATACTTAAATTAAAATTGCACGTAAATTACACGGACAAAATCATATAAAAATATCAAATTCGTTACAAAATTGTTTTAAAATCTTTACCCACCAGTACATATTTAACCTAAAAAACATCTGCAAAATCAGCAACAGTTAATTTACAATGCTAGCCTTTAGTATTGCCCACCCAAATTTCTCACAAAAAGTAGTCGCCAAACCTGATGATAAACTTTCAAATGTAGCGATCCAAACTGTTTTGTGAGCATCGATTACAGCGCCGCTGTTTGGTACGTTTCGGGAATTAAATAATATTGCTTCGAAAATTGGTGGAAGTAGCATGTCAAGTGCGGGTCAGTCACATAAAGCATTTGTTTTGCTATAGAATATTGAAAACTAGATTTAGTGTTGTGATGGGAAAGTAAGTGGATTTTGAAGGAATATAAATAGCAGTTTTGATTTTTCATATTAGTAGAAACGTTTCGAAAAGCCAAAAGTTACAAATAGATATTTTATGTATGAGTTCACATGGAATTATGTTTAAATATGTTGTTATTGTTGAGGATTTTGTGTCTAGAAACAAAATGGTTGCCCCGGAACTTGCGTCAAGAAGTTTAAAGATAAGTTTTTTTGACTAGTCATTGTACGTTTGAGTTTCCAAGTTAGTGGAAAAGTTTGGGAAAGTGAGGAGATGCAAATAGATATTTCATGTATGAGTTTACGAGGAAAATATGTTTTTATTATCAATGATATTGTGTTTAGAAACAAGATGGCTGCCTTTAATTGTTGGAAACCCGTAGTTCTTTGTGAAGTTTTTTTAATATGCCTTGTACGATAGGATATATTTGTGCAATGACTTAACTGAGATAATAAGGGATATAAATTGGGAGAGTTTTAATTTCAAGCTTTAGGGAGTTTTGAGTTGACTAGAGATTGCTGAAATTTTTTGCCTGTATTGTTGTTATAAAAATGCTTTTGTAGGGGAAAGGGGGGGTGTGAATTGATAATTCTAAAATTAATGAAAAATTAAAAAAATTAGGAAGCTATATAGCTTCCTAATTTTTGCTATATCGCAAATGACATGCATTTACTTTTATGTGCTCTTGGATAATAATATCGTTGTAATGTAGGTGAAAGTGTAATATGTTTTTGGTCCATGTTTTTTGTGTTTGGAAACAAGATGTCTGCCATTCTGAAACTCGGAAGTTGCGTCAAGAGTCTGAAAGGTAAACCTTTTACAAAACACGACACTTGGTGCAGGTTTCGAGAAAAACAAAATTTGCCGAGAGCAAACAGTGGACCGTTTTCAATCCCCCCCCCCCAAAAAAAAACTACCAAGGATTAAGCAACCTAGTTGAACAGTTCATATAAACTGTGAAACACTGGCCAGTTTTTGGCTAAAAAAAAATTCGATAGATTAACCCTTTGATAATAGTTAGGGAATAATAGTTAGTAGATAATAGTTAGGGAAATGAGCAGTTTTTGTTTACTTAATTCGTGCAGTATTACGAGTAAACAGTAGTCGAAAGTGGTAGCTGTTTCCCCTGCTGTTCTTCTGAAAATGTCACCCTTCTCTGGCGATGCCATAGATAGCTCACCTAACGCGTTTTAAAAATTTCTTAAAGTATTTGTAGTACATAAATAACAGTTTTTAAGTACTTTAAAATAATTAATAAATGATAATTATTAAGTGGTAAATCATAAATGATTATAATCAATTATATAAATAATAATAATTATAAATATAAGACAAATATTAATTTGAAAGGACTAAATAAATACAACTAATGTAAAACGTTATGAAGCATTTAAATACAGTAATTGCCTAAAAAGTGATTTTGTAATTATTCCTTGCAAAATTAATGTTGCAAAAATTCGCTCACATTAGTTTCACTCCAATGATGAGTTCAGGAATGTTCTTAGCTCTTAAATTTATATAAATTTTCAGCAGCAAAAATATTGGTTTCAGTAACAATATGATTTACAATCTCATCAGTAAAAAACAGCTCGAAGTACTCTAGTGAATCAGAAATATTTGTCATGCAAGCTTTCATGCCCACATCATCAGTAAAAGTAAATCGGCTAGGAGCGTGAGAACTTGAATCAATTTTACACCTCTGTCAAACACTCAAAAAATCTTCCTATTCGCTTGAATCATCTTCTGAGCTTGATATACTGTGAACAAAGTCTTCATCAGACTGAAAACTTGATAAACTTTCATTATCACAATCATAATCATCATCATAACTATCTAACTTTCGCTTTTGAGCCATTTTACATTACAAATGTCCTTAAAAAAGCACCAAAATACGCATAAAAAGAACAAGGTAAAAAAAAAAAAAAAACATTCCCCCTTCACTATGAAAAGAAATTCATGGAACCCGTATTGCCATCTGTAGACAGTAAAAGTAACTAAATTTCACGAGTAGGATTCATTTGTAACATAATCAATGCAGAATAATAATGGCGAACAAGCTCAGCTCATCAGCATGCATTGGGGAAAATTTTCACTACGCAAGTAGTGCTCATTTCTAACCATTTCGGTCGATATCTTGCTCCCAAGCAAAACTCGTTTGAGCGCATTATAAAGCACGATTCGATTGTGAGCTGAACTCATTCATAACATAACCATCAAAGGGTTAAGCAACCTAAATATACACCTAGAGGCAGCATGATTAGAATGCCTGATAACTACCACTAAAACACCAAATATCACTTTTAAAGTGATATAAAATCTTTCAGAATTCAAAGATTCATTTAAAAAAAGCACTTACCTTTATTTTTTTATTTCAGTCACTTACTGTAATTTATGGAAGAAACGCCGCGGCGTTTACGAGTTTAAAAATTGTAAGTGCAGCATTTATACCGGGTGCGGCGTTTACGATATTTAAAAATTTTTTTTTAGCCGATCTTAACGACAAATCATAAAAATTATTTAGTAATAATTTTCTCAAAAGATGGCGCCACCACCGTGCACGTACTTTTTAGTGGTGCACGGAGTACAGCGTAACGAATTAGAATGCGAGCCTACCCACGGCTATCTCGGTAGCCGTGGCCTACCCCCTTGAAAAGCGGTTTGATCCAATGCTGTGGGTGGGTATATAAATCCAACTGATGCCTCCTCAATTAAGTAAATAAAAAGAAGCTTTCTATGTCTACATTTTAGAACTATAATTAAATTTTGATGAAGGTTTTAATATATATATTTTGATGGGCTAAAATTCCTTAAAGTAGTACCGCAAAAATGCACTACCCTCGATTAACCGCAACCCTGTGTTCCAATAAATATTCATTGCTCTCTGGCTAGGTCGGCGATCGCCGAGAGCCTCCGGCATAAGGGAAGGCCCCCCAGCCCCAGCGAGGCCCCCTCCAAAATGGATACACTACTTTATAATTAAAGTAATTTGATATACATCAGAGTATTGTACCAAAGTAGTTCGATTGTTTATTTCTTTGTAATCCCTTTTATACAGTGGCGTTGCGAAGGAACCCACAGACCACGCGCCACACGGGATCGCCGAAGAATCAGGGGCCCCAATAGCTTTAAAATAGTAGTTAAATATGGTTTTAGGTAAGTAAACCTAGTTTTCACATACAGTCAACTCCCGCTAATCCGCGACTCTATAATCCGCGAACACCTGTAATCCGCTATACCGCGGATTACAGGCGTTGTAACGTAAACAAACTTGTTTGTTTACATTTTGAGCGGCATTTGACTGGTAGTATTACTGTTATAGAAGTTATTTGATTGGCTGAATGTTATAAAGACATTTATTAATGATTTTCCACAGGTATTTGAAGTAAATAATTTCATGTATTTGAGCATATTATCATGCAATTAAACATACAGAAACTTATATCCTAAGTTGCATGTGTTCAGTGAATGGATGTAAATAACAAACTCCGAAGCAATGCACCATCCAATTACATCGCTTGACTCTTTTCCTGAATGAAACAAAAAAATAAAAATAAAAAATTAACAAAAACGTTTGCTCTATCAGTGAGAGAAAAACTCGCGAGACGATCGTAAAGATTGACCGTTGCAATTAAAATTGGGTGAAAATATGTAACATGTTTAACTTTAAACGCAAACCCCGATTTGGCAGACGACACAACAGCTGCGCAATTTTCTGATTCTCCCCCTACCTCACCCTTTTGATCTTCTGTCTAGCGACTTATTATGCAACAAAAACTTTCTCCACATAACTGTAGTTCTGTACAGTGGCGGATCCAGAAAGTCTGTTTTGGGAGGGGCTACATTTTGAAAAAAGCTTATTTCAGCCAAACAAAATGTACAATAAAGCAAAATTTTAGTCTAAACCAATGTAAAAACTTTTGGGAGGGGCTAAATGATTAAAAAAGATCACTTTACATACTCAAAGTGCATAAAGAAGCAAAATGTTACTCATTAGCAATCTCTTTGGGGGGGGCTGAAGCCCCCTAGCCTCTCCCCTGAATCCGCTACTGGTTCTGTAGGAAGAAAGAAAGAAAAGCATAAACAGACCACATGGCCTTTCTCTTTGTTTACATTTAACTGCCGGAGGAGCACATGCAGAAATAATGAATCATCAGCACTTGAAATGTAATGCACGTGTGTGTGTGTGTGTGAAGAGGATAACATTCTTTTCCTCTTTAGAGCTTATATAATACCATAGATTATTTTTACATAACGAGAAACCGAAAATTACCTCGCAAGATCTGAAATTAATGTAATACTGAGATATCAAATATACAAATGATGCACCGCATGCCCCCCCCCCCCCCCCTTCGTGAGCGACCAGTGAAATTCCTCTCTTTCTGATTGAGCTTGTTTATTTTATAATTGATATATATTTAGTTAAAAACGGTCTTTTAAAGAAATTAAAAACAACAACTGCCCTTTAAAAAAAAAAAAAATGATTGTTGAAAAACTTCTGGATTTGAGGTCCCTCTAAACATTTTGCAAAAGCAATCATTTGTCAGTGACCAAAAGTTACTGACAATTAGAAGGCTTCAGGACAAAATTTCTGAAGAAAAATTAAAATCTCTTAAAAAAATTACAATCACTGCAATGTTTGAAAAAATGAAAAATAAATAAAAATTTAGAGAGAATTTATTCTTTTAATTTTGTATTAGTAATTGTATTTAATATTAAAAATAGTGTTTTAGTTCAGCAGTATAAATATTTTCTTTCATCTGTCCTTTAGAAAATTCTCTAAATTTAATTGTATTATTTATTGTATTTATATTGACATTTAATTGTGTTTTTATTCAATAGCATATGCATTTTCTTTCATCATTTCCTATTTGTTTAAAGTAAATTGACTATAATTTAAAGGGAAATTCTAAATGTAAAAATGTAAACAAAAAAAAATGACTTATAATCCGCAAAATCCTGTAATCCGCACAACCCTTGGTCCCATTGAGTGCGGATTAGAAGGAGTTGACTGTATACACATATCCTAATATTCTATTCCCTCCAAATTCACCAGTAAGGAGCCTCTTTTCAATAACCCAGGGCCCCCCATAGGAGCCAGTCCAGGCCTGATTGTTCTTATAATACTGAATCTCAACCAAAACTAGTCTGTTACGCCCGGTGCGAATTTAACCATTCTACACCCCCCCCCCAAAAAAAAATGTTCATCTGAAAGTTTAACTATAAGTTATTTGTGTTTTTTCGCTGTGCGGCTTTGCACCTTGTGAAGGAGCACTGTACCGAATAAACACTGCCTTACGCTATTATTACAGTAAAAACTCAACTACGAGTAATTGGCAAGCTCAGGAAATGCTGAGTGCTTTTAAAATAAACCCCAACATCAAAAGTAATAATGAATAGCAACATTAAGAGTTATCACACAACATTCAAAGCTTAAAACAAACAACTAGCTGAAGCACGCTCATTACGTAATCAACAGCTGGCCGTCCGCGAAAAAAAAAATTGTTTACTTTTGACTGGAGCCGGCTGGCTGTTTTGTTTTAACAGCCCATGTGCTATAGTGTCGGAACTTTTAGCGAATGCAAGATGCTTTTTACAAGTTATTTATTTATTTCTATAAATTCGCCTTTCTGTATATAAAAACTGATGTTTTACATGAAATCGGACACTGATTATTTGAAAATGGAAATTGTAAGCTTCGTAAAATAGCGGTAAATATTTTAAAACATATGGTGAAAGAGGAAAAAAGATATATTTTTACCGTTTATAACCCCCCCCCCTCCTGAAATATATTCTAGTGCGATGTTTCTTTTTTTCGGGGGGTGGGGGGGAGATTGCGGCTGCGGCGCTTACGCCAGGTGCGGCGTTTCTGATAATTTTCTTGTTAATTAAGCTCATTTTCATGGGTGCGGCGCTTACGATGGGTGTGGCGTTTCTTCCATAAATTACGGTACTTCAATGTTCAGAAATGTCCCTTATGCAATCTTCGCTCTACGCGCTTTCATTGGCGTAACTGGCCTGATTTTCTAGGGTGGGCTACAGTCTCCTTTATCTTCATGTTAGTATATTGTATGCAAATTAGTTTATTATGCGCCCCGCAATGAAAGGCCCGTAGCGAGGGGATGTATCCCGGGGCAGTGCCGCCACCAGAAAAAAATTACCCCCTCCCAAAAGCCCTTTGTCACCTCCCCGTTTGAAAAAAACTTACCCTACTCCCAATTTGCAAAATAGACAGAAAAGTGATTTGAAAAAAATAAAAAAGTTGAATTTAAAATCAATTTCAAAATTAAACATTTTTTAATATTTAAATCCTGCTTTACAAACATTGAAGTGTATATGACAGAGTGTCAATTTTCAACTCTAAACAGAGTTTTAAAACCCCAGTGATTATTATGTTACAGAGATAAAAGTAGATAATCTTACTTGTATTTAACCAAGATATTCTTTAAATGTCTGCCTAGATGATTTTGCTGGCCAGTTTGTCAACATACGCAAGTGAAAAGTCTAGATTATTGCTACAGAACATCATATTTTTTTTTAATCTAGCATTAAAAAACTGTAGAATTACTAAATTGAATATTGAGTGTTTAATACATTACCACTTGTGAAATTTCAAATTCAGGTTTTAGAACAATGGAAGTATTTTCAGAAACAAGCTGTTAAAGGAATCACAAAACTAAGATTGGGGTAAAAGGGTAGTTTTATTTTGTCAACAAAATTATATAGTTATAAAATTAAATGTTAATTAATTAAATGAAAAGCAAAATTCAATTAAAAATATAGTATAACTAGCTGAATGCCCCGTTCTTCACACGGGAATGAATGGATTCTTTTTTTATATTAGGGTTTAATATAATTACTATTCATCATAATAAATAGATATAGCAAAATTAATATTGCATAAAAATTATCTGTGTTCAACAATTATGCGTAAAGAGTTTCATGGTGATCGTTTAAACGGTGAAGAAGATGATTTGGCGCAGCGCCATCAACTGTCGAAGTTTTTGCAAAATGGACAGCATCAAAATATTTTCATGATCAAATATCTATGTGTACCAATTTTCATAACAAACAATTTAACGGTCAAGATATGCTGCAGCGCCATCTAGTGGCGAATTAAAGTAATAATGCGCTACTGCACCATCAAAAGGCAAGTTAAGCAAAATAGATAACGTGAAATTATTATCCGTGTTCAAATGTGTATGTATACCAATTTTGAGAGCGGTTAGTTGAACGATCAAGAAGTTAATTGCTGAAGTGCTATCTACTGGCGAGTTAAAATAATAAAGTGCTGCAGTCAGGGGCAGATTTACCGAGTTGGGGGCCGTGAGAAAAAGCTTCATTAGAGGACCCTCTTTCGAAAGCTTTTTCAAAATTTACAAATTTTTAAACTTAAAGAACCATTTTGGGGGCCAGTACGCTTGCCCCGAATGCCCTCCCAGAAATCAGGCCCTGGCTGCAGTGCCATCAAGTGGTGAGTACAGCCAAATGAATACTAAACAAATATTCTCTCTGCTCAAATGTGTATGTATACCAATTTTTAAGGTGATCGAGGCTTTGAAGTTGGTGCGCTGCATCGGCATCTAGAGGCAAGTCATAGCAAAATAGATAGCGTAAAAGTATTCTCCGTGCTCAAATATCTGTATGTACCAATTTGAACGGTTGAATGGTACAGAAGGCGAGTTATAGCTAAACGGATGTGGCAAAAATATTCTTTCCGTTCAAACATCTATGTTTACTAATTTTCATGGCGCATGAGTTGAACGGTCCTGAAGTTATTGGTTTGAAGCTACATCTAGTGGCAAGTTATAGCAAAATGAATAACGCCAAAATATTCTCCTTGTTTGAATATGTATCTATACCAGTTTTCATAGCAATCAGTTGAACAGTCTTTATATGCTGCAGCGCCATCAATAGACGAATTAAAGTAAGAAGTTGATACGTTGCAGCGGTATCTATTGGCGAGTTAAAGTAATGATGTGCTACAGTACAATGAAGTAGCTGTTTATAGCAAAATAGAAAATACGAAAATATTCTCCGTATTTAAGTATTTAACTATATGAATTTTGATAGAGATCAATTGTCCGGTCATGAAGTTGGTGCGCTGCATTGCCATCTAAATGAGTTAAAGTAATAATGCGCTGCATTGCATCTAGTAGTGAGTAACAGCTAAATGAATAGTTAGAATGTATTCTCCGTGCTCAAATGTGTAAGCATAAAAATTTTTATGGCGATTGGTTGAATGGTATAGAAGTTTATCTGCTGCAGTGCCATCTTGTGGCAAGTTATAGCAAAACGGATAGCGTAAAAATATTCTCCATGTTCATATATCCATGTGTACCAACTGTCATCAAAATCGGTTGACCAGTATTTTCACAGCAAACACGAAATAGAATTCGGTGTGTAAAAATATTCTGCTTCTTCAAATATCCGTGTGTACCAATTTTCATCAAAATCGGCTGAATGGTGTTTTCATAGCAAGCGGTCGAACGGAATAGAAATCGACGTTCTGCAGCACCATCTAGCGTCAAGTTACAGCAAAATGAATAAAGTAAAAATATTTTACGTCTTCAAATACCCGTGTGTACTAATTTTCATCAAAATTTGTTAAATGGTACTTGCATAGCAAGTGGTCGAACGGAATAGAATTTGACGTTCTGAAGCGCCACCTAGTGGCAAGTTTGAGGAAAATGGATAGCATAAAAACCTTCTCCATGTTCAGATATCCATAAATAGCAATTTTCATCAAAATTAGTTGAATGGTATTTTCATAGGAAGCGGTCCAACAGAATAAAATTCGACGATCTGCAGCACCACCTAGGGGCAAGTTATATCAAAATGCATCATGTAAAAATATTCTCAGTGTTCAAATATCCATGCGTACCAATTTTCGTCAAGATAAGTTAAATGGTATTTCCATATTAAGCGGTTTAATATAATTTGACGTTCTGCAGCACGACCTAGCAGCGAGCTAGAGTAAAATGGATAACATAAAAACCTTCAGCGTGACAAAAGACTGAGTTGTACCAAATTTCATCAACGCTTTTGGAGTTTTTCAACGTCATAGACACACACATACACACCCACGAACATTCATTTTTATATATATAGATAACACATCAAAATTGCTAGTACCAGAACACTCTAGAATATTCAAATAATTTGTTCTTTTTCACTTGTCAAAATAACTTAAATTTGTTTCAGGTAAAATGTTTCACAGATGATAATTGCTTGAGATTCAGTTTTCCTGCTGATATGGCAACAGACGATAAACATTAAATTTTAATATTTTATTGGAGTTGAAATTCAGAAGTTCTCATGAGTTAGAAAATTACACATATATATATTTTTTCACATTTTCGCCACCCACAACCACCCACCATGACCAAACTCCCTTACTTTCACCGTGAACCAAGGGGTATTTACTACCCCAACAGGAAGTTAATTCGAGTTGGTGGTGATAGAGCAAATCTTGTCTTTACAAACGAACATTAGCATTATATATATACATATTAAGATGGTGGAAAAAAAGTCCTGAACACCCTCAATTTTTTGCCTAATTTTTGTGGTTGATTGAATTTTTCATGAACATTCTTAATTTTTTAGTAATTATTAGTGAATCTAATGTGTTTTTAGTACTTTCCAAGAAGGCTGAAAAGTGTTTATTATTTAGGTTTGTCTGTCTCTCCACTGTTCTGTTAGAATGATTTTGAGGCCATATAATTGATGTTTAAAATTTTAAAATATAATATGTAATGACGTTTAAAATAATATCGACTATCCTAGTACCCGAATAGTAATCCTAGATCCCGAATAGTAAACACAATTGAAAATGCATTGCCATCCTGTTGCCACTGCCCCCTTTGTTGAACCATCTTACAGGCCTACGCAGTGGCCTAGTCACTAGACTCTTACCGGAAAGAGAAGCAGCACTGGCTTGGCCAGTGCTTGAGAGGGTGAACTCCTTTCTCACCTGGATTGCTGTAGGACTGTGTACGCTAAGGAGAGCTGGTGCACGTAAAATCTGTTCATGGTTCCAATGTCCTCCCTGTTCAAACGATACCCCTGTGTGTGCCGATTTCAGGTACAAGGTCTCTCATCTTGAATGGGTTCAAAATTAGAAGACCCTGATCTAAGTTGGTCTTTTACCTCCAGGAGAGATTTTCAGAATAGTTTTTTTTTATTATAAATTAAAATTTAAGATATAAAAATAACTTATTGCTCCTTTTGTCTGATGTTAGAAAGAAAGCACAAAAATACATGAAATTCGTGATTTTAATTCCAGATAGCGCGTTCGATTCCCCACCTACCACCGATGACCACTGCATACATGTGCATAGCTGCGGCTGCCAACTTTTAAGGAATATAATTAGGGATGCACCGAATACCAAATACTGAATATTCGGTTAAAATTCTAACCGAATATTCGGCCGAATACCGAATAGTTGGTAAGAATTTATTAAACTTATTAAATCGTCACTAAACTTTGATGACAAACTTAATTAGTTTGTTTTTAAACAATATTTAACATTTCGTATGGTGAAAAACTTCAGAAATTAAAACATTTTGAAATTTAATATCAAAGTGTTTCCTTTATATATTATTAATAACCTTTGCAAATTTGTGAAATGATTGTCTGATGGTAATTTTTTGTACCTGCCTATTTTATAAATATTTAGCAGTTAATTGACTTCACATATTTATGAATACTTAATATTATGAGTTTTTTTCTGGTTACTGATTGATATTTAAATGATTTACTAATAGTAAAGTTAACTAATGTAATGCTCCATAAGATTTAACCCTCTAATGTCCATGGTTGCATATAGGCTACCATCCTTTAAATGCTATTTTTTACGGGGAAAAATGCTTCAGAATGTAATTTTGAAGTCATAAATCATTAACTGTACCTTTAAATAAATAGTATAGTTTTAGTGCACAGATTCCAGCGTTAATAGATTAATAATATTTTAGAAGCAACATGGATGAAGTCAACAAAGAAAACATATTTCCAATGACAGTTTTCTCCTATTTTAATAATATTCAATATGAAGAAAAAATTGCCATTCATGTATAGGAAAATATTTACTTTTTCACTAAATACAAAATAATTTTTTAAAAAGTTTCATTTTAATGTTTAGAAGAGTTTTAAAATCATGCTGCTTACATTGGGAAAAAAAACTTTCTCACAATTTTTTTATATATTACGTTATTTGACTTAAAAGAACATTATATGAACGAAAAAATAATTTTTTGCTTATGAATTCTTATAACGGGCATTAAAGGGTTAAGAAAAATTGAAAAACAGCAAAATTTAAATTTACATCTGGGTGCTTTCTCTTACATTAAAATTACTTTGAATGTGATATTAGTAAGCAACAGTTTGAATTAATTTTGTACTATGGTACTATACTATAACTTTCATTAATGGTATAAAAAACATATGTGTTTTTCCACGAATTGTTGAATATTTAAATTTGTTTACTAATTAACCACTTTTTTTTGCAATACTTTTTGACTAAGAATAAAACAAAATTTTTTAGCTTAACTTGAGAACTGACTACTGTTTTGAAAGAATATATTTTTTTTAATGCTGTTTTCAAAAAGTGCTTAATTATATTCTGTAAAGGTTGCCAGCTATGCAAGTGATAAACGTGTGTACCTTAAATTCGTGGTTCCAAAAGTCATCTGCTCAATTACTAGAAGCTTTCGAGTGATACAACCTTCAGAAATCTTCCAAACTTCTGATGAGAGTCTAAGCATACATATAAACAGCATGCCAGATAAAGTCCACTGTCAACGCAATAATTTCTCAAAGGCAAGAGCTGTAGCCATAAAAGTAGGGTCTAGATATTGTAAAGTTGCCATGCGCTATGCAAGGAAACTGCTTACAGCGCCACTTGTTGGATAAATTTGGATTTAACATTCTTATCTCAAGAACCATCCAAGATATGAGAAAATAGTCTACAACAAAGTTGTTTAACATCATTGAGTTAGTAAGAAAAGACACCTTAATTTGCACATGATGCTTATTAGTTTGCATAAAATGCACATAACGGACATTTGTTTGGTCAAATTTCCCAAAACTGTACTTACCTAGGGATGGAT
Source organism: Cheiracanthium punctorium (assembly GCA_038373885.1). Classification (NCBI taxonomy): domain Eukaryota; kingdom Metazoa; phylum Arthropoda; class Arachnida; order Araneae; family Cheiracanthiidae; genus Cheiracanthium; species Cheiracanthium punctorium. The sequence continues at coordinate 15,103 of JAWZYV010017182.1, forward strand.
GCGAGACAATTTTTGCAAAACGAGACACAGACTTACAGATTTTTTGAGAGACGAGACAAAGCTTTTAGGCTGTTTTGCAATCCCTACATTTACCTGACATTAAGCTCGTTTATTCTTCACACTAAAAGTGTTTTCTGTCAGCAACAATACAATATAGTTCGTGACACACTGGCAAAAGCATTAGTAATGCATTTCTACACCTTGAATTTTACCCCTTCAATTTTTAACATTAATATGGTCAAGATCATAGCAGTAAATCTCACACAGTTAAATGCATTATTTAGTCCTAATTCTGCACACATTACTTTTCCTCCAAAACTAATCTTAGTATGTGAAACCAGCAAAAATTCTGAACAGCCAGTTTCCAGTGTCAGATCCAGGGTAGGGGCTAAGGGGCTTCATCCCCCCCCCCTTTAAAAAAAAAAAAAAAGAAAAGAAACACATAGCCTAAGAGCAACATTTTGCTTCATTGCACATTTTCCTTATGTCAGATAAGCTAAAATTAGCCCTTCCCAAAACAAATTACATTGGTTTAATGTTACATTTGTCTTTACTGTACATATTGTTTAGGTCAAATAAGTTTTATTTTAGAAATTAGGCTTCCTCCTAACCCCTCCCCTGCCAAAAAAAATCTTATCTACAACTGCTATTTTCTAACTACTGAGTGCTGAGAAATCCAAAGATCTTCAACAGCAGAAAGAAGATGCTCCTAAATACAGGCAATATGTGAAAATATGATTTCTCGCAAACTGTTAATGACTGCAGACATGATTTCGGACCCACCACCTCCTTTCAAACTACCAATCCTCCTATTATTAGTCCTGATTAGTCTTAAATTTTTAGCTAGTCTTCTAGCAAAGGGATGTACGAATCTGTTTCAATTCTCTGGATGAAATCATACCTGACCGCTCTCTTCAGTCATTCCAATGAAAGTCCTTTAATTTATCTTCTCTCACCCTGCCCCGGTCAGCAAGAGGGAAAAAAAAGTAAAAAGATGGCCCCCCGAAAGGGACTTGCCTTGATCTTCAGGGGTAGCTCACATCTTCCTTCCACGAAAAAAATCGCCATTCCCATAAAGTTACGCTAACAGTAGAACAGCTAGTTAGAACTTAATAATATTATCTTTTGCAATTTTTTAAAAACTTTTCAAATTAATGAATTTTTTGGTGTAAATGGTTAATTCTTTCCACTTATCGGAAAAGGTTACATTTTTTTAAGGGTGGGGTAATTGTGGTCCTAGGGTGGGCTTAGCCCACCCTAGCCCCCCCCCCCTTACGCTGCACACAGTGCTAAATTCCCAAACTGACGATACATGTTTCCTTGTGGTTGCCAGTCAAAACTACCACCGGCAGGTTACTTCACTCCCGTTTGGTACCGCCCACGATGGCACCAGAGCCATCACTAAATGAAACAGGCATAGTCTGTCTATGAAAAGAACTCCCTTGAACGCTTCGTATTTTTTTTAGCAACATCGATACGTAAGCAGCACTGGATACGGAATAAAGTCCGTATTTTAGTAATCCATATTTAAGTAATTATAAGCTAAGATAGCCCCCCCCCCCGAAAAAAAGAAGAAGAAGAAAGAAAGATAGAACGAAAAAAACGTGAATATTTGCTTAGTAATTATTTTGGACTATATTCCGTATACGGTGCTATTTACATTTTGATGTTTTGTTTAAAAACTTGATTTGGCATTGGCTCTGGCGCCGTCATGGGCGATGCTCAGCTGGAGTGAGGCACCCTGGCGGTGATTGTTTAGACTGGTAACCATAAAGAAACGCGGGGTGTTTGAAGTATGGGATTTTCATTCAGTGCTAATTGAATGAAGGTAGTTGTTTGTTTGTGGCGGGTGATAGAGTGGATTAAGTTTGTGTTGGCTTTTCCCTGTGGTTTTGATTCTGTTTTACGGACTCTTTATCGTAGGTTAGTGAGCGTCTCGGAGAATTTTGTCGTAAGTATGGATGTGTGGAATATGGAGTTTTTTCATGTTTCGAAAGGAAAAGGAGCGAAAGCGGTTATTGAATGGTGTATGAGTGTAGGCTTAATAGCCAGTGTGTATGTATGCTGTGTATGTGGTTCGAATATGAGGTTGAGTAAAAGGAAAGACAGTAAGGATGGTTATGTATGGGTTTGTAGAAAGGGAGGTAAGAATGGGCATCATGTAAAAAGAAGTTTGAGAGGGGGTACGTGGTTTGAGAGATCGAAATTGAGTATGATTGAGGTTTTGTTAATAACGTGTGCATGGATTGAGCAAATGAGTGCTAGTTGGATTATGGTTGAAAGGGGTGTGAGTAGCAAGACTGTGACTTGGATGAGTTTTTGCTGAGAGGTTTGTATGGATGCTGTTGTGTTTGATAGCATTAGTGTGGATGGAAAGGGTGTGGTAGTTGAAATTGATGAGAGTAAGTTTGGAAGACAGAAGTATAAAAGGGATAAGCCTGTGAATTGAAGGTGGGTGTTTGGAGGTGTTGAAAGAGTGAGTAAAAGATGTTTTTTGAGGTGGTTGAAAGTAGAAGTAAGGATGTGTTGCTGGAAGTGATAAAGCGGCGTATTCTTCCGGGTTCTGTAGTGATCTCTGATTGCTGGAAAGCATATGAAACCCTAGGCGACGAAGGTTTCATACACTTTTCGGTAAACCATTCAGTGACCTACAAGGACAAGGAAACTATGGTGCATACGAATTCGGCGGAAGGCATGTGGAACGCAATCAAGCAGTCTTTTCTAGGCACTCGGTAGGTGGTTGGTCAATTTGATTCGTACCTTGCCGAGTATATGTGGAGAAGGCTACATAGGGGAAAAAAGGCACAGCTAATGAAGCTCTTCATTCGAAGCATCTGTAAATTGTATGCTCCGCGCACGAAGGATGGTCCGGAGGGGGGTGGGGGAGGAAAGTGATGAGTCAACTGTGAGCGCAAGTGAAGGAGAGGGAGGGAGGGAAGATGAATATACGCTATCGGAGACGGAGATGGAGAACAGTGATGATGAAGAACGAGGAATTCCTGGCCCCTCTAAGAAGAAAATGAAGTGGGAAAAGTAAGGTAAGTTCTTGTTTAAGTGTATTTTTTGTATTATTTTGTTGCTGATTCCACTGAGGTTTTTTTAGTTAAAAACGGACCACTGGTTGCCTAGTTTAGATAGCTGTACAACTAGGTTGCTGAATGCACTGAGGTTTTTTTAGTTAAAAACGGGCCACTGGTTGCCTAGTTTGGATAGCTGTACAGCTAGATTACTGAATCCACTGAGGTTTTTTTAGTTAAAAACGGCCCACTGGTTGCTCATTTTAAGTGGAATATATGTGCAATTTTAATGTGCTGATCGTGGAAAATGGTTGGCGACAGTCGTTGGAGCTTGGCGGCCGCCAAGCTCCAACGACTGTCGCCATGTTTACATAGGGTGCGCACCGGCTTGTATGATTTTACCATTATTTTCCTTATTTAAAAAAGAAAAAAAACAGAGATTAAAAGAAGTGGCTTACTGACTTTTATGCTTTGCCAGGTAACTTTTGTTTGGTAGAAACAACGAGCTCTTTCATAATTCAAATATTACATTGGCTTATTATAAAATAAAGAGCATTTTTTTTGTACGACTCATACATCATAGGCTTTTGGTATCATGAATAAACACTAATTGTCCTTGGTTGTTCACTATTCAAATTTCACTTTCACTTTATACTTATTCACGTCAAGATACACACTTTAACAGTACTGGTCAGCATAATTCTCTGATCTAAAATAGAATCAGTGGCGTAATGTTTAAATACAATTTTTACTTAAAAAAAAAGAAAAAGACGTTACTTTTTGATTGGTGGACCTTCCAACTTTGGTTTGTTTATACGTCTGTGGTTTGTTTATAGTTTTGCTCTGAAGAAAATTTAGATACTGAACATGGACTTTGAACTTATCGGTGCCCTAACTCAAAAATACTAGAATGCCTTAACATTCCAGGGAAACCTTTTACCCTGTTCTTATTTACTTAGGCCCTCATTCAGATAGATTTAGTAGTCCTTTATTAGTTACATTGCATGCAATAAAAAAAAATCTAAGGTTTTCTGTAGAAAATATGTGACATAAAACGAGGTGTATAACGACTGTTGTAATCACCGTATCACCCCCGTCCGCGTATTTAGAAAATGCGGACTGGAAATTGCATGATGGGTAATCTTGGCGAACTTTGTTGTCGCGGTGTCAGAATCGTTTTTCCGCCAATCTCACCACAGGGTTACACTCGCCTCGGTTTGCATTCCTTCCCACAGACAATCCAATGCTACAGACTAAATGGAAATTTTTTTACAATAGAGCATTTCGACGTGACGTGTCTCTGACGTCAGCTGAGTGACAGCTTCGCGCATCGTTCTGCGCATGTTATTTCTTTACGTAAATGTATTATTTAGCAATCTCAGTAATCCGTATCAACTACGTGTAATCTGAGGAGGTTCATTGGGTTTTCGGATTATGAACGCAGCCCCACTGTGAAGAATGTAAACAAACTGCAAAATAGCAAGCAACAGGCGTTTCAGTTTAGAAAGCGATCCACGACTGCGCACGAAAGAATGTACATTTATTTATTTAGAAATATGGAAGAAATTTTAAAGCTGTCAGCAACTAATTAAACTCTAATTGCAAAATTAGATATTGTTTCTAGTTTAGGATTGTGATATTTTTTCATGATTTTTAAATATATGGATAATTTGTCTCCAATGTAATTTGAAGCTATGACTGTGACTAGATAGGTTTATCCTTAGATTGACATGAATTTTAGTGCATGCTTTCTGTGGATAACACTTTCTGGTGTGGTTTCTGTTATTAAATGTGCATTAGAATAAATCAATAAAAAACATGAAAGAATTGGTTTGTTAATTATTTTTTAAAAATATATTTTGATTAAAAAGTCAATTTATACATTGTTTACAGAACTAGTTTTGTACCAATGGTTGGTTTATTAAAAAAATAATAATAAATAAATAAAACAGGAAGTTTCTTATGTTGAAACTGGCATGTGATGTGTTAATGCATGATTACTTATTGTTGCTTATGCTAAAAAAAAAAAAAAAAAACACACTGTAGAATCTACTTTTTCAAAATCACTAAACTTAGCTACCAGCCTTTTTATTCTTTTGCAGTATTCTGAATTAGGTATGGAGTGGAACTTAAATATCTTTAATAAATGTGTTTTTTCTATTAAACTGACACCCTCTTTTATTTCACCTTCTTATCTCAATTCTTTCTGTTGTTTCTTTGACTTCGTGAAATCAAGGTTATACTGTTGTTGTTCTCGTGTCCATGGACAGGTGATTAAATGGTTAAACTGTACTTCATTAAAATAAATCCTTATTCTTTTACCTAAAACTATTTCCACTCTGTTCTGCGTGGAGCTGATATTAGGATTAGAAATTATTCTGAAGATTTTTTGATTTTTTGATACTTACGTATTATCCCGGTGGTCATTTCCAACAAAGTATTTTTTCATCAAATGTGCTGGAAACTGTTGCCAATCGTATTCGAAATCATTAATAATTTCATGTGATCGGCATTTATCTTGGCGAGAAATCGCTTGTCTTGTTTAAGTGCCAGGATAATACGCCAGTAGCAATTTTTCTATGAATACTGTTTTTACCTCCTGTTTAGATTCAAGAACCTAAATCATTTTATGCAGTCAAATATGATGCTTTTTTTTTTCTTTCAATTTTTTTGTAAATAACTTCTAAAGTAATTTAAATTGGCTGACTGACATCTGCTTTTTTTAATATCTATCGCTTGCATGTAGTCTGGTTCCTGTGTAAATTATGTGAAAACATATTTTCAAGTAACACTGTAATTTACGATGTTGAAAAAAAATTCTCTTACATACAATCATCACGGAAGAATATAACTGTAAAAATCTATATACTACTCCTTTTATTATGATTGTTTTTTTGTTTTTTTAATCAAATCATTGAACTAATAAATCTGATATGGACACCACATGACTTCCTTGTACCTCTATTAAACCAGAAATATTTTCGGGGCACTTCATCTAAACTTATTTCATTTGAAAGAGACAAAGTACTGCAATTCTAAAGTTTACCGCCAAGCTGAGTTCAATTTTAAAGATTTTTTTCACTTAATTGGGCAATATTTTGACAAAAGCCAATAAGCTTGCGATAGCGAGATTTCAGTCACAGCTGAAACAGTTATTCATCACAGATTTTTAATGAAATGAAGGTATCTATAGACCCTTAATATATTTTAAGTCTTTTGGGTGACCCTGTAAATAAATTACTCAGTCCACAGCAATCAAAAGCACAGTTAGATGTTACAATAGTTCTTAATACAAAATTTCAACATTCTACAGTTAAAAGTTTTAGAGTCATGCAAAATGCATAATTATTTTTGGTGTTAAATTAGCGATATTTTGGATGATAAACACGGTGGATGACAAATAGCGAGATTCTGTGCATGGACCAAACAATGAACGACTACAGACATAATATATTGAAGACAGTGGCGTAGCCGGGGGGGGGGGGGGGGGGAATAAGGGATCACAACACACACACCCTGAAATTTTTGCAATACAAAATGTATATTCTTCACTCCCTCACCACACACATGTATACATATATGTGAGTTACAATAGTAACGCCTCCCATGAAAAATTTCTGGCTACGTCACTATTTGAAGATGTCTATAGACATTAATGTATTGGAATTCTGGTAGTTGCATATTATCCTGATAGACATTTGTGCTAAATTATTTTTTCGGAAAATGTGCTGGCAAACTGTAGCCAATTGCAGGGGCGTAGCCAGAAATTTTTGATTGGGGGGGGGGGGGGGGGTTACGACTACTAAAACTCATATATATGTATACGCGTGTGTGATAATGTAGTGAAGAATATACATTTTGTATGGCAAAAAATTCCCCATGGGGGGGGGGGGGGTATGACCCCCATAACCCCCCCCCCCCTTTGGCTACGCCCCTGGCCAATTGTATTCGGAACCATCATGATTTCCTGCAACCTGGATTTATCAAAGCGAAAAATCGCTCATCTTGGCAGACTGCAAGGATACATGCAAGTACCAAAATTCTTTTGGGTGGTCCTGTAAATAAACTCTTTAGTAGATTGAAAGAAAAAATCTAGGTGTACAACTAGATGTTAAAACAATCTTATATATAAAATCTCAGCAATCTACGACTAATAGTTCTTGAGATATGCAAATTAAATATATACATATACACCAAAATTTGCCAAGTTTGGTGACTTTTAATGCAGTTTTTGAGAGAGGTGGCTGAACGTCACCAGACCATTATCCAACCATATGGTAAGATGTTATTCTGCTTGAAATGAATGAATGTTTCTAAAACTGCCATTGGCTCTAATTTGTTGGAATTTTTCTGAGTGCTCTTGTAGAACTGTAAATGATAAAGATACCATTTTTGATGGCAAGATTCATTTTGTAATCCTTAACAACATATATCACTTTTGATTCATTTGAAATAACTTAATATCTCTAAATTACACTTTAATGAATTTCTGCCCATAAAATATAATTTATGGATGTAGATGTTACAACAATCCTAAATATAAAATTTCAACATTGTACGACTCATACTTTTTAAGATATTGTGAGTTACCTACATACACACGTACGTACAGGCAGTGGCGGATCCAGAAATTCTCTTTTGGGAGGGGCTAAATTTTGATAAAAGCTTATTTCACCCAAAGAAAATATACAATAAAGCAAAATTTTAGTCTAAACAAATGTAAAAAGGATTTTTACATTTGTTTGGGAGGGGCTAAGTGATTAAAAAAGATCACTTTACATATTCAAAGTGCATAATGAAGCAGAATGTTACTCTCTAGCAATCTCTTTTGGGGGGGGCTGAAGCCCCCAAGCCCCTCCCCTGAATCCGCTACTGCGTACAGGCGCCAGGAAACACTGATCAAAATGGTCTAGCTGTCAGTCAGAATGCTTGTACATGAATTTATATGAACATACATACATGTGTACAATGCGATGTCAAGCTAAAACTCAGTAAATTTAGAGGTAGTCAAAATCTGGATACCGAATTCTTTTTGCGATCACATTATTTCTTTGTACGTCATACAAGGAAGTAAAAATATTAGTGTTTATAAATTGTATAGGCACACACACACGTACAGTGCCCCTAGAAAGTGATAACATGCTTTAATTCTTTATCTATTAAAGATAATTAGGCAGTGTGAATTGAATAAATGTTTAAAATAAGGTTAAAAAAAAAGACTATGTTAAGAGAAAATGGCTCTTGTTAATTTTCACAGAGTTACACTTTTTAAAATTTCTTAGAATTACCTTACAAAAAAATTCCTAGAAAATAAAATGTACCCCATGCACAAATGAGGTGATGTACAAAATTTCAGCCTTTCATCATATAACGTCTTAAGGGATATCTATAAACAAAGGTGACTGGGGTCTATACTTGAATTTGAATGTAAAATATTCTTTCATAATATCTGTATGACCCTTAAAATGTGATTGTGATTTTTTTCCTTTCAAGAGCTACTTAAAATTAGTTTAAGTCAGTACTCATTATCTTCATACCTTTGACACTTTTCAGGATATAATTCTCAAATTTTGTACATCACCTCATCAGAATATGGAGCACATTTTACCGATTGGGGATATTTTTGTATGCGGGTTATATACAAAAAGTGTATCTTTTTGGAAATTAATGAAAGAAGTTTTTCAATGAGAAAACATTTAATTTCTCCAGGGCTAGCGGCAATTTCTGGCAAAAAAAGGTGCCGGAGCCTTAATATTCTTATGTTAATACTCAGTAGAGAACTGCAAACCCCTGTAATATGGGGTTGGTAGCACATTTAATTAAAATAACAATAATTTAAAGATTTTCCCATATAACAATTATTTCACAGAACAGTGATATAAAATTAAATAGTCGGAAATTAGCAGGAAGAAATATAAACATTATACAGAAAACACCCAAATTCTGGTGGTCTCAGGACTCTCAAATCTGGTCGAGGTGAAGCGAATATGATTTGTCGTGTCTGCTAAAATCAGTTTGTGCTTGAAAAGGGGAAAATTTATGAATTAATGTATACTAGTGTTGGGCTTCGGAGCAAAGTATTCATGAGCTTTGCTGGGTTTTGCCTAATATGTAAAAATTCAACCAGAAAAAAGAAATACAGGGTCAGAGTTCCAGCTTTTGATTTCTGTTCTGATTCTAACTTGAAACAAAATTCAAAAATGTAATTGTAGAATTGTTTAGTACAGTTTTATGAGCTACAATTGCGAAACAGAAATGTTTTCCATCTTATAATAAAAAGGCAGAAGCTTTATGGAATTATAAATTTACATTTTACTGCAACTAAGTAAAGATTACATTAATTGGTCGGCTGGCTTTCCGATTAGCTACCGCTTGGCGACTTCCTACTACTGGCGCCGCGGCAGGAGTGATTTCTCCCATTACTTGGCAAGCCTCTCCATTCGGTAGGAATGGAAAACCGGTCTGCGATTGTGATCCGGGACTGATCGTAACGAGAGCTGTCCGCTTAAAACGAATCGGACACTGATGCAGCTCATTTTAAAATGAATCGGTCGTGGATAGGATGCAGTGGCTGTTTTAAAAGAACTGCATCAGTTTATTTGAAAGTGGTTCCGTTTTTGTGGCAGAGCAACTCTATAGTTGGTTTTTATACAAACATATCCGTTGAATAAAAAACTTTCATAATTAAGAGTACGGCAAAAATTCACGTTTTGTTAGGTTTTTGATTATTAAAAAAAAAAAAAGAGAGAGAGAGAGAGAGAAAGAAAAGAGAGGAACTGTTTCTGTAGCTAATCTAAAATCCTTATTTATTGTAAATGAAAAGAGATAGTGTTCAGTATACAAATAGCTATAGGGGCGACTATATTAATTACAGTAAAACCTGACAACAGCAATACTTAAGGGACCAAGACCAAATAAAATTTATCCAATATCGTTATAGCGAGGTTTTACTGTATTATAAATTTGAATCGATTACGCAAGTTGCGCCTACACGATCAAACTCCTTCTTAATACCAGGTTTAACATGTTCATTCTCTTACATTGCGAAGATATAACAAGAATTTTGAGGTGCGTGAATTCAATATTATTCAAAATTTGAATGGATTACGCAATTTGGGATTACATGTTGTAGACCGACACAAATTTTTACTTTCTTGGCATATCCGAATGGTCCGTTTTTCTGTAGTAAATTAGCTGTACAGTTAGTTTTTATACAAAGATGGGTATGCGGAATTTTTTTTAGGTTTCTATTACATACTTTTTATTTATATATAAAAGTGATTTAAGTTTTCTTTCAAAAATAATAATCAAATAACAAATAAAATCTTTTAAAAAATATATTTCTTTCGTTGCTTTATAATATTTTCTTCCAAAAATTCACCTATTACAATACAAACTTACACCTGTAAACCTGTACATGTGATGGTGCCATTTTCCATGTTTTTATGGGAACGGAGCTTAGCGACTAGGGCACTGCGGGATACTATTCGTTTAATAATAACATTATTAGAAAGCTGATGATTTCAATTTTAACAACTACTAAACAAATGTAAGATATTCATTGAATGGGTAAAGTCACTAATACAGTTGATCATTAATAAAATCTTTACATTATTTTGGACATTAACATTCTGGGCTTTACATATTCTGGACAATCTCTAGCACATTATTTTGAAAAGAGATTCTACTTCTAAAACACATTTTTGCTGATTTTGATAAAGATTAAGGGGGGGGGGGCAGATTTATGTACCCAAGGATCTGTGCAGAAGAAAACTGGGTCTATTTTGTGGCCCCTTCACAGAAATGCAATCGATTAAAGCGGCCCTTCATTGGCATTTCACCCTACATTTTAATCTGATTTATCAATTATTATTTTTTTAAACGCGACTTTTATTAAAAATTGGTATGAAATTTCACAAAAATAAGTGTTGAAATTCACAAAATTAAGTATTGAAATTCACAAAATTAAGTATTGAAATTCACAAAATTAAGTATTGAAATTCACAAAAAAAGCAGTTTTTCACAAAAATGGGAACTCAGGAAAAAAATTTTGAATCGACCCTGGTATGTGTTTGTTAAACTGAATTTAGGTGATGAGAAATAACTGAATTCATTAATCCAAGTCTAAGGAAAAAAACATTCCTTTTCTATAAATATATTTTCCTTGGAGTCTTTCAAGAATGCTTAAGAAAAAAAATTCTAGATATTAAAATAATAAGTTTACTCCTCTCTTTTCTTTATGAGTTTATTCTGTTACCTTCTAAAGTTCAGAGGGCTAACGATGATAATTTATAAACTTGAGAAGAAAAATTCTTCAATATATTTTTTTTTTTCTTTTGAGTCAAAATCTGTTATATATTATGCTCTTGAACTTGCATAGTTTTTTGTATTATTTGGAAGTCCTTTCATTGGTGTAGTAACAGATAGTTACTAAGGTATCGGACTTAGATGAAACTTATCACGGTGAACGTACTCGTTAAATCTGTGAGGCTTTATGTTCTTCTTCTCTGTTGTCTGCACTGTTAAAAATGATTTACTTAAAAATGAGTACTTTAATGTACTCATATTTTTTTAAATGCATTTGCATCATAAACGAGTACATGGCGTGCTTAAATATAAATAACCATTCAAACTGAAAAATAATCATGAAAAAAAGCGCACCCGGAATTGAATGGGTTTGTATTTCGTGAAGAGAAGAGGGGGGGGGGGCTGAATTTAAAAATATGTGAGAAACAAGTGGGTGTCCAAAGGGCTTAAACAGGGGTACATTAGTGTATTTGCCCTGATTTGTAAGTATACAGTCTCACTCTCCTACACTCTACAGATGACCCTACAGACTCTAAGAAACTCCTTCTCCAGATTAAAAAATAAATAGAAAATAAAAAACGGAGTAATAATAACAATAATACTAATTTCAGCGTTTTTTAAATAAACTGATTGTTCAATTTGTTTGTATTCTTAAGACAAAGTCCAGAACTAGTGATTCAGTGACAAATTACAGCAGTTTCGAAAAATTTAAGTACCATCTCTCACCTAACAGGCAACCCTAAGAATCTAAGACTCCACAGATTTAGCATGCACGTTCTCTGTAATATGTTATCACATCCAGTCTGATTTGTAATCAGCTATAGCTTATTATTATTACTGGTTTTCTTTTTATAAGAGCAAGAGTTTATTCAGATTCATGGTAATCTATCTTGTTAACTCTTTGGTTTTAAATAATAATTCTTAGAATGAATGATTTATAAGTATATAGTATATTTACATATAAGTATTTTTATTTTATAAAGTATTTAATATAAATATTGCTACTTTTATTTTAGACATACCTTTTTATTTCAGAATTAAATTATGATAATAATAAGTCAATTTAAAAAAACTTCCTTAAAAAAAACTTTTAAAATCAAATGTTAGTATAAGTGTAATGTTTTTAAACGAATTTTCATTTCTAAATTCTAAAAAAAAAACTTCTTAAAGGAAACTGGCTAAAAAAATTCGCCGCAATAAAATAACTTTATAATTTAATTCTATATGTATAAGGTCAATATCTAAAGAAGAAAATCCTAGGTCAGTGTTTTTTAGGGACCCTCTATAATAGGGATTGAAAGTTTTTATGATTTTTATTTAATATTTAAAATATTAAAATTTTTACTTCCAGCTTAAATTATCATATTCACGTAGCAGAATTCCAAAAGCTTAGTACGAGAGATTCAAGATAGGGATGTGGAAGAAGTTAAAACTAAGAAAATAAATAAAAAATTAAGGATTACTATTTCAAATGAACGGAAACGTCTGACAGATTATTTTAGAGATAAATTTCTATAAGTACAAAACTGTTCCTTTTTATTATGTTCCGAAGTTATTTTTATTTTGTGGTTAAGACAGATCTACACAAAGGATGTCTGCTTAATTAGGGTATGCCTTGGGCAGACGACTTTTTCAGGGGTTTTGACGTGTCTGGAGACACGTCAAAACCCGCACTGGAGAAAACAGCCGCGCGGTAGGCAGGAACCCTACTGCTATACACTTCAGCAGTTTATCAAATTGTCATAAAATTAGTAAAAAGTATTTATACTATAATGCAAAAGGTCAAAATACTTTTTTTTAAAGCTTTATAAATTAAATTTATATCTTCTAAAGCTCTTTCACTACTTTACAAAACTCATTTAACTTTTAAGATTAAAAAATAAAAAATAAAACTTGCTGAAATAAGCAAGAATGACGATATATAGAAAATTAAATGGATAAATTATCGAATATTGAACTTCATATATGAAAAAAATACAGCAAGAAGAAAAAAATATCTACTAAAACAGTTATTATAACTTGATGTAAAACTGTGAGAACAACTCAATTAAGAAAAGGGAAAATGTTATTAACTTTTGTTCACTAAATAAAACTTTTTTTTTTTTTTTTTTTTTTTTTTTTGCATAAAATATCTTGTATTCCATTGAAAAATAAAATATAAATAAATAAATATTTTAAAGAAACCGTAATATTTAGAAATAATTTTAAACCAGTACAGCAGATTGGGAATGAGAAAAATTGTTAAACCAAGCGCTTAAAAAATAACCCTGTTTAAATTAAGCAACCTTGACAGTGAACTTAAAAAAATCTGGAGTGACTCCACTCGACTTTCCGAACACTTACGATTAAGATCATTACCAAGCATTTAAATAAATTTTAATCGATGAATAATTCAAACATATATACCAAATTGAAGCTCGATCGAATGTACCGTTTAAACGCTAGCGCACTTTCAAGAATTTCTCCCCATAGGCCATAATGTAAAAGAAATGTTTGTCGTAGCCCTGTAGAAAAACTATAAGTCCTATAAACATCAAAATCAATACCGGTCTTACAATAGTGGTTTATAACATGTATACCCAATTTGAGCTCAATCGAATGTACCGTTTAAACGCTAGCGCACTTTCCAAAATTTTCCTCCATAGACCATGATGTAAAAGAAATCTTTGTCGTAGCCCTGTAGAAAAACTGTAAGTCCTATACACATCAAAATCAATACAGATCTTGCGACGGTGGTTTATAACATGTATACCCAATTTGAGCTCAATCGAATGTACCGTTTAAACGCTAGCGCACTTTCCAGAATTTTCCTCCATAGGCCATAATGTAAAAGAAATCTTTGTCGTAGCCCTGTAGAAAAACTGTAAGTCCTATACACACCAAAATCAATACCGGTCTTGCGACGGTGGTTTATAACATATATACCCAATTTGAGCTCAATCGCATGCCCTGTTCAGGAGCTATCGTGTTCACTCACACACACACATACACACATACATACATACATCTCGTAAAAATAGCATAAATGAATTCAGAAGACCTCAAAACGTGTAAATACACCAAAATCTCGAATTCGAATTTTTTCATGATTACAATACTTTCCTTACATGGTACATGTTCGGAAAGTAAAAAAATATTTTGTCAAGACACAGACTGGAGTTCCTTTTCGCATTTTAAATCAAACAGTTAAAATGACCCGTTAAACAAATGTTAAAAAAAAAAAAATAACACGAAGTTTGGAGGAGGGAACGTGCCCCCCCCACCACACACACAGATTAGTTTGTTGTCTGTTAGACAGAGATCTGTTTGTTTTAAATTTTTAAACAAATTATTGTTTAACTGATTTTGGTACAAAATTGGGGGGGAGCATAGGGAGATACGTCCCCCACCAATCATTTCAGCACTACCATAGATTTTCCTCTATTTATTTTGATAAAAATGATTTCATCCATTCTGTAGATTCGGATATTTCAGCAGAAGAACCCCCTTCACCCATCGCAACCCCCGTTTTAACCCCCGAGTTTTAGTGACCGGATGTGTTATCCATCATTCATCAACGCGCGACGAAGAAAGAGAGTATACACCTTCACACTGTCTACACTCTTCTCCCGGGGCTATTTCTTTGTTTGTGCTTCTTGACAAAACGTGAACGTGACCTTGACAAACTCCTTGACAACCCAGTAGTCAATTGTGGTCAATTGTGGGGGGTTCTATTTGAGGGGGGGGGGCGAGGGGCCATTCAGAGTATGACGCATGTTGTTAGTGTAAAAATAATACAAAAAAATTGAATACTTAAAAAAAAAATTCACTTCACTAAAAGGCGCTCTTTCGGATGCCCACTCCTTCCTTAAATTTTTTATTTCAAGCGCCCCCCCCCACACACACACACACTCACATCCAAAAAAATAAACCCCTTCAATATTGTGCGCTTTTTTCCGGGGCGTTTTTTCCCGGTGCGCTTTTTTCCGGGTGCGCTTTTTTCCGCCCATCGAAAAATAAGCATGTGGATAAATATAATTGGTGTAGTAACAGATAGTTACTAGGGTATCGCACTTACGATGAAACTTATCACGGTGAACGTGCTCGTTAAATCTGTGAGGCTTTATATTCTTCTTCTCTGTTATGGTGAGTGAGAAGTAGTATTAATGAAGATACCGATGTTCTTTGCTAATTTTTGCAATTTTAGTACACGTTCTTAAAAAAAAAAAAAAAATAAAATAAATAAAAAAAAAACCAATGACATATAACAGGGTTTTCATTGTGGGGGGAAAAAAATGGGTGAGAATTTCTCACTATAGATGCGAGTTGGGTAAATACCCAGTGGGTAAGGTATTTATAAATGGGTACTTTCACTTGCCTCCGGTAAACACCCCAAATCAGAGTATTTATGAATTTTAGTTATTTTTATAGCATGTAACTGGGCCTACAAGTCTGCAGGCCAGCCCTAGTTACATGCAATAAAAATCAAACTGCGAGGATTTTACGCCACTTTATGAAAAATGGAAGCATGCGCGACTTTTTTTTTTTTTTTTTTTTTTAAAGGGTCCAAATCTTTCGAGAGGCGATAATTTTGTGCAGAATGAAACCAATTTGTAAGGGCGAGAATTTTTCACAGTAATAATTTTTTAATGAGAGGAAAAGAAAAGAAAAATGCGCGTTTCTCGGTCGCGTTCTAGTAAACACTGTATTAAAGGATTAATGTATTAAATTTATAATAATGAAAAGAATTTAACAATTTCTTTATTATTTTCAAGATACAGTACCATATTCTTGTATAGTTCCTTAACAAAACAGTTTGTAAGCCTAGTATTTTTAAGAACACCCCCCCCCCTTTACAGTCAAGCCTTTTTGACAAGAACAAAAAATGCGTGTCTCAGTTAAAAGCAGTTAGTATAATAACTAAAATTTCTAACAAAATGCTTTCCGTCGAAAATATTGTTTGCAGAGGCAAACAAAATATTTGACATAGACTAAGCGCTACAGTAGTTAATTAAACAAAAAATTTAGCGTCTTATTTGCTATAACCTGTTAGCTTCATCCTTGCATAGACGCGGCCGCGATTCCTTTTCTGTGACCATCATTGCTTCCTGGAATACGTCCTATGGTCATATGCCATAGTAGGAGTAATCAGAGAACTAGGCCGGTAAGCAACGATATGCATGGGAGTGGATTCACTGCTGTCGAATTCTTTACAACGATGGAAGGATGGAAGGATGCAGGTTAATTATTCATTGCATCAGGCGCGTAGCCAGAAAAAAATGTCTCCAGGAGAAATGAAGAATATTCGTGTATCAATAGATGGAATTTTGTACGATATAACGCTTATGCTAAGTAATTTAAAAATTTGGGAATATATATTCCGATAGCCCCCGCCCCCACTGCGTTACATATTGTGTGCGCCAGAAAGATTGTATTGGAAAGGCTTTTGTAATCATTGTTTCAGTATTTTTAACTTTGTTATGATTTGTTTCGTCCTCCCCACCCCCACCCCCAAATATAAGCCAAAGTAGTTTTGACGGTAAGTACTCTACATCTTAAAGTCTATTTTAATCATTTGAAGGACCCCCCCCCCCCTGTCCAATCCAGTGAAAAGTTTCAAGAGGGGAAGAGCGATAAATGTATACAAGCATTTTATTACAAATGGGCCAGTCGTTTTTCTTTTTTAACTATTGAACCCAGGTTTAACCTGTTTATCTCGCAAGGGTGGTCTCTATCTGAGCAATCAAAGACACACGTGCAGGTAGGAACACTGGTCACAAAAAGTGAGTCCTTTCCGCTCCGTCCTTTAAAAAAATGAGAGCGAGCATGGTAAACATAGGTTCAATGGTGGATTAATTCCCTAAAGATTCAGCAAAGTTTTTGATTCAAGTGTGCTCAGGTAAAGGCTGAAATGGTAATCGCCCCATAGCCCTCCATTTGGATTCGCCACTGAAACCCTGGTTGTGTTTTAATACATCAAATCATCCTGTCCTCACAATTTAGAAATAAAAATCTGATGTGTCCAACACATGACTTCCTTGCACGCCCATTAGATCAAAAATATTTTCGACGCACTTCCTCTAAACTTATTTGCTTGAAAAAGATAAAATATCAATAATATTAAGGTTTAGCGATTTCTAGCCAAATATTTCGATATCGCCAAGCTGAGTTCAATTTGAAAGATTTTCTTCTGACAGTTTATTTGGCGATATTTCACCAATAGCCGACAAACTTGAGATAGTCTGCGAGATTTTGGGGATAGCCAAAGTAGTCATTGACCACAGACTTTCAATGAATTGAATGCATCCATACACCTCAATGTATTTAAAGTCATTTGGCTCACCATGTAAATAAATTCTCAGTCGATTGCTGTCAAAAAAGATATTGAAAACAGTTAGGTATTACAATAGTTCTAAATATAAAGTTAAAAAATCTACGGGTTAAAGTTTTAGAGTTATACAAAATAGGAAATAATTTTTGGCGCCAAATTTGGCGATATTTCGGCGAAACTCGTCAATGTCGACGACATTTGGCGAGATTTTAAGCATGAACCAAACAATGACAGATTATCGCCAAATTTGGCGATATTTCGCCAAAACTCGCCAAGAACGATGACAAATGGCGATACTTTGGGCATGGACCAAATGACTGACTATCGCCAAATTTGGCGATATTTCGCCAAAACTCGCCAAGGTCGAGGACAGACGGCGAGATTTTGGGCATGTACCAAACAATGACTGTCTACAGTTGTATTATATTGAAGATGTCCATAGACATTAAGGTACTGAAATTCTTTTCGGTGGTCCTGTAAATAAACTCTCCAGTAGATTGGAACCAAAAATCGGGATGCACAACTAGATGTTACAACATTCTTATATATGAAATTTCATAATAGTTTTTGAGATTTGAGAGTTAAATATGCACACACATACGCCAAAAGTCGCCAAGCTTGGCGACTTTTGGCATAGTTCTTGAGGGAGGCACGTGACCGTGGTCGGACCATTACCTAACTTATGTGGTAGGACGGTATTGTGCTTGAAATGGATGAATGCCCCTAAAATTGCTATTGACCGTAATGTATTGGAAATCTTTTGAGTGTTCCTGTAGCAGAACTATAAATGAAAAAGACACTTTTATTAATGGAGAAATTCATTTTCTAACTCTTTACAGCATATATCACTTCTGAGTCGTTTGAAATAGCCCAATACCTCTAAAAAACGCTTTGATGAATTTCGGCCCATAGAGCGTAATGTATTTCGAATCTTTTGGGCGGTCCTGTAGATAAACTATTCAGTCGAATGGAACCGAAAGGGGAGGTGCACAACTAGATGTTACAACTATCCAAAATATGAAGTTTCGACATTCTACGCCTAATAGCTTTTGAGTTAGGCGAGTTTAATGAATTTCGGCCCATAGAGCGTAATGTATTTCGAATGTTTTGGGCAGTCCTGTAGATAAACTATCTAGTCGAATGGAACCAAAAGGGGAGGTGCACAACTAGATGTTACAACTATCCAAAATATGAAGTTTCGACATTCTACGACCAATAGTTTTTGAGATATGCGAGTTACATACATACGTACGTACGTACGTACGTACGTACAGACGGCATGGAAAAACTGGCCACAGTAGACTCGCCACTGGTCAAAATGAGTTGCAGACGCGTTAATATGATCGTGCATGCTAGCCTACGATGAGATGCATCGAAAAAAATTTTTTAATTCAATTTAGAGGTAGTCAAAATCGGTTTTTATGTCGAAATTTGGCCCCCAAAATTTTTCGGGATCACATTACTTCCTTATACTACGTACAAGGAAGTAAAAATTACTTTATCAGCGCGAGGTTAAATAAAGATTGATACATTTTTCAAAGGATGATGTGTACTCCCCCCCCGCCCCCCTTCCCATAAATAAATAAACAGTCTCGATTAGCGTGGTTTTTTTTTTTCTGTACCACGTTTTTTTATTTTTCCTCTGTATGAGTTGTAAATCCGAAATTAAAAAATTTCCGAATCCTTTTGCTGAATAAATTTATGATGTTCAAAAATTTCCGAGTTCTTTTATTGGTTTGATAAGATTTTTCGAAGACTAGTTGGATTTCAATTTTAGTCACGCTGATTAAATTCGTGAAAATAATGCTCCCTAAATTCAAACATTTCTGACTGTTTGCTTTTATTTGATTAATTAGGAAAGTTGAATTCTTAAAGCTCCACATTTTTTGACTTATTAAATTTAAATTTATTCACGCATACACAATTCCATTTTTAACGTATATAAATTTTCATTTAATAAATTGCTTTGTGTTTAGCATTCACATCAAGCTTTAAACCGTGAGAAAGCCTAATGATGGATTTTCGCGTTCGACCGGCATTTACTAGTCTACTCGTTTGTCAAAATCAAACCTGCTATACAAAACTATTTATTTCTTGCTAACTGAACTGTTTCCCCTCCCTTCCTTGAAAAATCTGTTGCACAGCCTTTTAAACTTGTCTGCCAGGTTGTTGACAAAAGGATTGTTCGTCGGCCGCCGATAAGCCTCTTGTAAAAGCTGATTGTCCACACTGAAAAGAAACATGTGGTCTTCTGGAATTCGCTCTGTAGGCAAAGTACTAAAGATTCGACGTGTGTCAAGCTGGCCGGACCACATTCCGCAAAATAAAAAATAACAGGCTAAAAAATTAGTGCTACATTAGTGCTCATTAGTGCTCGAGCCTCAGAATTAGTGCTGCTTATTTAAGCGAGTAATTCACAATTTAATGTGGTCCGGCTATCTTGACGTCAAGCTGGCCGGCCACATAAAGAAAAATTATTTTTTCCCGAATTTTGATACATACAGAATTAGTGCTATATTAGTGCTAGCTGAATACCAAATTACAGAATTTGTGGAATTTGTGCTCCGTATTTAAGAAAGTTATTAAATAATCAATGCGGTCCGGCTATCTTGACGTCAAGCTGGCCGGCCACATTGATTATTTAATAACTTTCTTAAATACGGAGCACAAATTCTGTAATTTGGTATTCAGCCCGCACTAATCTAGCTCTAATTCTGTATGTATCAAAATTCGGGAAAGATTAATTTTTTCTTTATGTGGCCGGCCAGCTTGACGTCAAGATAGCCGGACCACATTGATTATTTAATAACTTTCTTAAATACGGAGCACAAATTCTGTAATTTGGTATTCAGCCAGCACTAATATAGCACTAATTCTGTATATATCAAAATTCGGGAAAAAGTAATTTTTTCTTTATGTGGCCGGCCAGCTTGACGTCAAGATAGCCGGACCACATTATTTATTTAATAACTTTTTCAAATATGGATAAAAAAATTCTGTAATTTGGTATTCAGCCAGTACTAATATAGCACTAATTTTGTATGTATTAAAATTTCCGAAAAAATAAATTTTTCTTTATGTGGCCGGCCAGCTTGATGTCAAGATAGCAGGACCACATTAAATTGTGAATTACTCGCTTAAATAAGCAGCACTAATTCTGTTGTTCGAGCACTAATGAGCACTAATATAGCACTAATTTTTTATCCTGTTATTTTTCATTTTGCGAAATGTGGTCCGGCCAGCTTGACACACGTAAAGGTTCGCTTTATTTTTACTCCAATGGCCAGTGGCGTTTCCTAAAATTTTAGGTCTCCCTGCAAAAAACAGGCAAAATATTTTCTGGGGACCTCATCTATTTCAGAAACATAAAGATTCAATAATGATTTTGTGTAAAGATTTCAAAATATAAATAAACACTAATCTTAAGCTTACATTTATCAAAAGTACATTGTTTTTTTAAGTATATAAATTAAAAAGAACCTTTTACACAGTGTTTGGTTAATAGTTACTTTTATATTAATAACTATTTGAAGTACCTGTAGTTGACGGGCACTTCAGCTACTCTTTTAAAAAACATTAGATAGAATACAAATATAGAATATAAGCTTTTGTTTAGAATATATAATTTGATAAAAATTACGGATCGCTTCATGCTTCGAAATATTCACAAAAATACTGCATGATCTGGTTTGTACAAGCGTTATAGCCAAAATGAGATTAAACTAATGTATACTTCTTCATTTTTTCATGCACACGTACTTTCTACAAATAAAGATTAAATCGCTCCAGTTGCATTGATTACCAATGTTTAAAGAACAGTTCATCTTTTTGACCTCATCGGTGTCAAGACATGACGCCAGGGATTCCCTCTCTTCGTCAATCGTTGCTTCCCGACATCGGTCTTTGAATACTTCCGCTGTGGCTCGCGGCATGTACTTGTGTAAGCGCTGTGTCACGGTGGGGCATTCAAAGATCTATAGCGGAAGATAATACAGTTGCTAAATATGTAGAGCCATATATCCTTTTTACTCTGTTATCTGATAAGTGATAGATGGTACTCAGAACCTATTAAATATTTTCATTCAAATTTCTTCGTCCTTTTCTTTCTCTCGACCCTCCACCACCCCTCCTCTCCAACATAAACAATTGGTCCTTGTTTATAAAACATATTAATTAAACTCTAATGGCATATTAAGATATATTTAATGAATTAATAGTTGTGTAAATAGTTAAATTATTTTGTATTGTTTTATTGAGTGAGTTGTTTTAGTGCGTAAAGCAAGCTTTGTATTACTTGTGTAAATGTGTCACTCTACAAAAGCATGTTGCATTTTTTTAAGGGCATACTTCACAATATACACATTTTTTAATAAAGGGGTGGGACTTTTTTTTAAAAATAAGACACTTAAAAAGCATTTTGGATGATACATGATTCGGTAAATAATTTTCAGCTATGATTTTTAGATTTGAGGTATGGACTCTTATATATGGGAGCAAGTGGATCGCAACACCCCCCCCCCCCTCTTTACCCGTCGCTATGGTGTACATTTACATAGCATATTGAGAATTTTTGTATCACGCGTGTTCAAAAATCTCGGGCGTTTCCGCACATTTTCTTCCTTATTTTTGCGCTTTTGTGCGAATCCCACTTATTAAAAAACCTCTCGCGTTTCTGTACATTTTCCTCCTTGCACATTTTTACACCTCTTTGTACATTTTCTGCCTCGCTTCTAAATACTTTCAGCATATTGTTTATAATAAATAATAATTAAATTGGCAAATTGTAAGTAATAGAAGTTGTAACGTAATAACTTAAAATAATTTCAAACTGTACAAGGAAAAATAAAATAAAGCCAATGAACAAATTCGTAAAAATAGAAATAGCAAAACCATTCCTGAAAATCACACATCCTGAAAATCTGTTCACATTTTCCTAATTTCTGCGCTTTTACTCAAATACCGCGTGTTCAGAAATTTCCGTACATTTTCTAATTTTCTTAATTGTCTTTACGCTTCTGCGCGAATTCCGCGTGTTCGAAATTCTATGAAAAGTTTAGTACATATTTTCTCATTTATATAATTTTATCATCAAAGCTTCTCTCCCCCCCCCCTCCTCCGGAAAAAGAAAGCAATAGTAAATTTCTCTGCATTCTGCTAGATTAAATAACCATTGCGAATAGAATTATAATAAATACATATATAAAAAGAGATAAATTATCTCTCAATTTCATTCCAGATGCTATTTGTTATTTTATTTATTTGTATTTTGTGGTATGCGTATATTCATTGTGATATAACTTGCTAACTTGAGCAGTTTTTAAGCGTATCACCACCACAGCATTCGCAGACATTTATAATACAGCCATAGAACTTAAGATCAAATATTTAAATGGTAGTAAAATTTATAAATATTTTAGTGAGTATATACTAAGTAGTTCTATGTTGCAAAAACATTACTTTCTTCAAATAAAAATTACAAAGTGCATGTCTTTATATTCTTTATAATTCATATTGTCTAGGGTTTAAGCTGAGCTCAAAAATTCTTTATGAAAAAAGCTTTAGCAAAATGCTAAAAGGGTAATTCTATTTTTTCTTGACGGGATATAGTGTCTGATATCCTTTTCCTCTATTGTTTTTTCCGTAGTCTTGAAAATCATAGACGTGCATTTTATATATTTGAATTCAATGTTGAAAATAAAAGATTAAGCCCACAACCCTTCTGTATAATCATTCCATACGAGGAGGTTTTTACTTTTATTCCTGTTTCTCTTCCATATTTCAGTTCCAAATTTTCTCTGAAAGCTTTCACAAAAAAGCGAAAACCCTTTAGTTTCATTTTACCATTTCTGACAAGTCTTTTCGCATTATGCGAAATATGCGTATCATAAATAATGACATTAAACAATCCCACCTCGAAGGGGTGGGACCCGAGAAGAAAATCTGACCTGACCATATTATGAGAACATGCGCGTTAAATCTGTAAGGCCGTGTATCTTTTTTGCATGGAACTAGCAATTCTGTTCTTAGTTCTATATTTGTTTTAGATTTGCGCCGCTCTCTTGGATTCATATTAAAATCTGAGCAAGCAAAGCCTGATAAAATATGTGGATCACTCAATTCAAGCAGCTTTAAATAGATGTATAACACAAAATATAAATACAGTCGAATCCAATTTTAGCTAAGTCCATTACAGCGTAAATCTCACTATTACGAAGACTTTGGTCACCCGCCAATCAAATTATACAGTATGGAGATGCAATATCAGTAACAGCGAAATTTTGTCAGAGCGAAATGATGTCTCCAGTCCCTTGGACTTTGTTAAAACGGGATTCGAGTATAACTCATTTATTTTCTTCTCTGTTGTTTACTTTTTTTTTTTTTTTTTTTTTTTTTTGTAAGTGGGCAAAATAAGAAATCCTGATGAGTTTTTTCATTTTTTAAATAACATTTTTGGAAGATAAAAATACACAGATTATGAATTATTCCAGTTATTAGACTTCCGGATTTCGGACTTCCTACTATAGGTAATAACAATAACTTATCCCGATGGCTGAAAGAAGCTCACCGGAGAAAAAAGCGCACAATATTGAAGGAATTTACTCTTTTGAGTGAAAGGTGGGCATGAAATAATAGAAGTGAGAATGGAACGTGCGTCCAAACGGGGCGCGAACAGAGTTACATTAATATATTTAGTATTTATCTCTTTTGGAAGTTTCCATTAAAATTAGCTTCCCCTCCCCACCTTCAAAAAAAAAAGTTTCAAAAATCTTTTATTTTTTCTCATAAATACTTCTGCTTAACTGTAATACATCTGAATTTTTTAAATAAAGTATTGTGTATAATTTAAAATGCTTTTTAAACATTTTATGAGTTTTATTTGACTACATTCCAAATGCTCCTAAATAATCATCATACTTTTATGCACTTCTGCAACCCCCCCCCCTCCACACACACTCACAAAATAAGAAATTAAATAAAAATACACCACTAAATAGAGTAAAAATCTTTATGTACTATTGCTTTCTTATAATATTTCTGTTGATACTAAAGTATAACAGATTTTCACAGTGTAAAATAATTGTTGTAAATAATTGTTTTTTTTTTTGCACTACAAGAATTTCTTCTTCATTTTTACATAACGATGTACTTACTCTTGAAAATAATAAAATAAAGAAATTATTTAATTCTTTATATAACTATTAGTGATGCAACGGATATCAATATGGCCGGATACCAGGTACCGACTGTCCGGCCAAACTTTTAACCGGATATTCGATTATCCGGCAGCAGTATATTTTCTCCTTTTTTTGTTTTATTTTTACTTGTTTTCTTTGATTATTGAGCTATTACTTTTTCTTTAAATTTTCTCATTAGTTTCAAATAATTTAATTCAAAAATCAGAAATCCTTTTGGTATTGTTTCCATGAATTGAGTACCAGTTTTACTGCAATTAAAGTCATACAAATAACAATGTCATGGATGTTCTCCCTCCAGATTTAGATAAGTATCTTAAAAGATCAGTTTTTGAAAGAAAGACATCTCCTTTCAACTGTTAGAAAATCAATGTAACAATTTTCCATACTTTTATCAAAATTAGGAGGGGGGGGGGGAGAGATTTTCTCACCAGCCAGCAGTACTACAACAAGTACACTATTCTCATAAGCAGATCAATTTATGGTGGAAAAAATGGTAACCGAATTCGTACAAAGATGGATAATTTCTTCCAGTAATAATTTACTCCAATCTTAAAAAAAGATAGTACTTAATTTTTTTTCCTTTTCTATAATGCTAAAAATACATTCTAATAAGTATTGAAAACAAAATATTTTCACAAAACTTTGTTTCTTCGCATTTTTTATTATTACAGTTTTTAGAATTTATTCATTTATTATGTTTATTTATGTTATTTCTCTGTATATAATTTTAGCCCGGATGTACTGCCGGATATTTGTAATATCCGGCTACTGCCATATTGGCCGGATGCAGTTTGTTTGCCCGATATCCGTTGCATCCCTAATAGCTATTTATTAATTAAATTAATTATAATTTGTCAATTATTTAATTTGATTGTTTTGTAAAACAAAGACCAGAATGTGTCATTCTGCAACCAAACGAAAAACAAAGCAATTTCGAATGACGATAACTTTAAATTTTAAGTATTAACCCAGTTTTAAGTATCTCTCACCAAAAAAGTAACCCAGCAAAGCGATATACGGCCCCACAGATTAACGTTCTCATCTTCTTTCAGATTATTCTTTGGTCCTCAGCCCGATTCCCCGTCGGCTGATCTATTACTAATTAAATTAATTTTAAATAAAGTTACAAAACTGAAATAAATAAAATCTAATATTATAATTTTGTTTCGATTTTGTGGGATTACGTCCGATTATGTGCTCTAAGGATCTAAGCTGAAGGGGGGGGGGGGAGGTGCCGTCCTTGGGTGTCTTTCTAAAAGGTTCTAGTTCTACCCCATATTTACGCAAAGTTTCGGAGGAAACCACAGAAAACTCCGAACAGTTAGGTCGAGAAACGCGACTTGGGTTTGAACCAGGCACCTTTCGTCTCCCAGTTGAGAGAGCTATGCTCTCGTCTGCTGTTCGGGCGTAATATATGAAAGTATTTTAAAACAACTCAGAAATTAAATGTAATTTTACAGAAAATTGCACATTTATTCGATTATTCTAAAAATGTTGCAATAAAATTATAATTTTACGTATGTAAACCTTTAATGTAGCTTATTTGAGGTAGTGTGTGTGTAAGGGGGGGGGGGGTAGAGAAATAGATCGAAGCATTTCATTATAGATGGGTAATTTTTTTTTAAATCTTGCTCCTTGTTTTAACCTGTCCACGTACGTATTATCCACCATCGGACTACATTTGTCAACAAATGCGAGAGGAGTTTTTCTTCTTGAGGAGTTATGATAAATACCAGAGTTAGTCTTACTCGTATCTGATTTTGGAAGCGCGTTTCTACCCCTCCACCCCACCCACGCACAAAGTCAACAACAAAGTATTTAAATATATATATATAATATATAATAGCTTACTTACGTAAAGTGACATCCCAAGATAATCCATTGATAAAGTGAAAAAAAAAATAAAAAAGTAGATAGCACATGGTGCCAATTAACGAGCTTATACCGGATAAGTGTTTAAATATAGCCTTTTAAGGCAATGAAAGAGTGGAAAAATTGGATATAAAGCGCCAAATTAGAACTGGTGTGCATTTTAAGCCTAATCACATGTAACCACAAATAGACGGAAAATGGAATTAATATTGAAATGGTGTGCTCTATCATCAGGCGCCACCGCACACACACATTTTCAATATTTAATATATATATATATATATATATATATATATATATATATATATATAAAATCAGCCTAACAGAAAAAGTAACATTAATTGGTGCACCAATATATTCTATTTTATAAATGTACAATTTATGTTTGTAATATTCTTGTTTTCTGTTCTAATCGATTAATAATGACAGGGATTTGGGGGGGGGGGAAGCAGACAGCATTTGACCCTACTATATTAGCGCGGTTTATCCGTCTTTCCTCGAAAATGGGGGAAAGCATATAGGGTGCCAATTACAACATCTGGTCACTAAAGTCCGCGCAAAATAGGGGTCGTTAAGAAAGTGCGAAGGTGCTATTTTCTGATCAATCCTTTCTAACTTATATGCGGTTTCCCGATCTTTGAAGGTGTAAGCAGAGGTCAATGAAGTCGTTACCGGGCAATTTGAAGGTCGTTAAAAAGCCATTAAGTTGTCCCCTCTCCCCGTTGTCAACTGTAACGGTCAGTAGAGAGATATTTTTTCCGGTTTTTCTGTTTGAAGACACTCTTTAGTTAGTTGGCATTTTGTTAGTCCGCATTGCTTGATTTTTGTCTTTTTACGATGGACGAAATAGCGTACATCCAGTCAACCAAAGGAAAACCAATGCTGGTTTTAAACAATTTTTTGTTTCATTTAAACAAAAAACAGAAAACAGAAAATTATTGGAAATGTGATGAAGTTACCTGCAAAGCACGTGTAATAACAGAGGATACTGAACCCCATAAATGCACGAGAAAAACTTTGACTCATAACCATGAGCCTCCAACCGGAAATTTATTAAAAAGGGAGTTTTCTCAAAAATTAAAGTCAGAAGCGGAGAAAAGTGTTACAATGCCAGTGCCACAAATATATTAGTAAATAATTTATTTTTCTTCTTAAAAAGTATTTTTACTAATAAAGAAATGCATTTTATATGAAAATAAATTTATGTGTAAAGAAAAGTTATAAAATCACAGAAACGCTTTGCCTTTTAACATAATTTTTATTTTATTCACATTCATTCTATGCAAGTTTGATGAATTTAGATTGTTGCCTCTAAATCAAAGAATTATAGAGTTCTAAATTAGTGTATTGCTTCATTACCATTAGCTTTTCATGTTCAATAAATAAACAAATTAACACAGTGCACACCAGAAGCTAAATTACATAGAAGTTTTAAAAAATTAATAAACAATTAATGCATAATATTTACTTCTATAAAGGAAGTTTTAGACGAATTGCTGTCAAAACTCCAGTTTTAAAATTAATATTAGAGTTACTAGTGCTTTATCTGAAATTTTGTGATTTTTTTTTATTAATTGGAAGAAAGAATATTTTAAAATAAATTTTAAATTGAATATTCATATGCTTATTGCAAACTTCTGATTAGTTGTAAATATTATCCTAAAAGGTTGTTTATAATATTGGTATATGCTGTAAAAAATAAGAAATACACTCACAGCTATAAACAGCAATATAAATGTTACATTTAAAAAAAAAAAGAAAGTGCCGGGCGGTCATAAAAAAAAAAAAAACCGCATAAGTGAAAATTTCCTTTTTGCGTCCAGCGGCACCTTTTTAGGTGGAAAAATCCAATAAAATCGTCTGTGTGAATTAATGATAGACAGTAATGCATTCAATATAAAATATCATAATGTTCTTTTTTCGACCAAATCATGTTTTTTTTTAATAAGGCGAATAGTTAAATACTGTTAAATCATTTTAACTCGTTACTGGCTGCTGTCATTTTATAGTTTTTGAACTGAATGATAATCGTTTGAGAGACTCATTCGTAGACAAGGAAGTATTTCCAAAAATATACATTCTATTCTATGATTTTCTTAAAATATCTATTAGTTGTATTTCCTAACTCTCTTTGAATTTTTTTTTTCTCTCTTACATAACAGACATTATTCAGAATGAAATGTGCGTATGTAAAATATAATACATAAATGCAAGTCTACAAAAAAAATTTAAAATACACTATTACTTGTGTTTTAATTTTTTTTTTCGTAGACTTGCATTTATGTAATAATGGCATGCTAATTAAATATATTTATAATTAAAAAATTAAATTGCGTGCGTATTATAACGTTTAAAACGAAACATAAATCTAAAATGAGTTAACAAATCACGAATGTCTATTTTATACGCAGCCATTAGCTATATTGCTTTATTTTTGTAAGAAATGTGATTTCGATAACTTTTCTTGGATTAATTAGTTTGTATTTTTTTTAATAATTAGAATTGTTTTTGATTAGCTAATTATTATATTTGAAAAGTATGTTTAAAGAACTTTGTTGCTTCTCTGAAAAGAAGTATTAGTTTTACTTTCTGCAGAATGTTTATCAAACTTTTTATTTCTTAAAATATTACTGAAGAGTAGTTAAAAAAACCTTTTAATATTGATGATACATAAAATCAAATTAACTCGTAACATAAAATCAAATTCTTCTATATTAATAAAGCAATGTGTAAACTGTTAGTTTGTTTGAATGTGTCTCGCGGTGATCGTAGACCTACCAAATTTTGTACGGAAATTTTCAATGACAGTTCCCGACACACCTCGAAGCAATTTTTTCAAAATTCGAATTATTTTAGGAGATATCGATAAAAAACGTATCGCAAAAGGCTAATTTTTGCTTTTTGCCATTTCGTAATTGTAACCCCACAGTGGAAAAAGCGCCATTTAAGTTGCCACATTCGGCAAGTTTATTAAATGATTCAGACTCTTGAAGTAAAATAAAAGAATAACGATTTTTTTGTGTGTCTAGATTATTTGTAAGGCTGTTTTTAAATTAAAATATCGTGTGCATGGGAAATCAGAGCAGGAATGAAATGTTTTATACTCAAAAGAAAAATATTATTTAGAAATTTTCCGAGACTAAAATGTGCGACTTTTTAATTTGGCAAAATATTAAACGGTTTTGTGCAATTTTGAGGAGATTATTCTAATGCTTGGCGCAATTTATCGTAATTTATCGTCTGCTGAATACACCTGAGAATAAGGTTTTGAAATTTTCATTCAGTTGGAATTGTGCATTTTTCTGTGCAGCTTTTCTCCATCTACTAATGACTATGTCATTTTATCTCTCACCCCCTTTATTGAAAATTGTATGGAAAACGTGTCCCAAAAATGCGACATAAAAGTATGCCACATAATTTTACATATATTTAAATACTATTAGTTCACAACAGCTTTAATCTATTGTTACAATATTTCGTAAGCTACAGAATATGCTTCACATGTATTTTTTACATATATTTAAATACTATTAGTTCACAACAGCTTTAATCTATTGTTACAATATTTCGTAAGCTACAGAATATGCTTCACATGTATTTTTTACATAAATTTAAATACTATTAGTTCACAACAGCTTTAATCTATTGTTACAATATTTCGTAAGCTGTAGAATAGGCATCACCTGTTTTTTTCTATAAATAGGTTACAATAATATGAAATAAGTAACTCAAAATGTGTTACACAAAGTAGACAATTTTTAAATAGTAAGTTCGCTTAGACAACAGGAGTTTAGAATTAGCGATTATTCGTTTTTCCAAAACAGAATAACTAATATCTTGAAAATGAAAAATAATTAAAATGCAGATTATTTTAAAGCCGATTCGGTCCAGCTGGATTATTTGCTACCAGTAGAAATATTTGGCGGCGTTAACTATGCCATTATAGCAGTTATAGTACACTTTGGATATTTGCTAGCGCGGCGAGATGGTATAATTCGTGGTGCTAAGTACGTCAATCTGCAAACGATTATGTAAATGAAAATATGAATAACGGTTTTCCGGTAACCTTAAATGAAGAGTAATTATAGGATGTGAGCATGGACGTATATTGGAAAGGACCTCCAACGCCAATGGAATTCCTTCCCTGAAAACGGACCTAACGACCGATGCAGTCGACAGATGGCGCTATTGATTCACCCCCTACGCCTTTGGTATAGGATAGCTGCTACAGAAGTTGGTTTTTTATTTTTAAATAGGTGAATTAATTATTTTTTTAATTCGAGATGGCCCATAGTGTATGTTTTGCTCCCGGGTGCACTTCCGGTTATGCCAGCCAAAGAAAAAAATATGCTGAACTTGGATAAAAGAATCCTAGTTTTTTCAAAGCTCCCAACGTAAGCCTTGTTTTCCTTTTTTTACATTTTTTCTATTGTTTAAATTGAAGTTGTATCGTAATTGTGTTTTTTGTTGAATAAAATTATGTTTTTACTTTATATAAAATCATATTTACATACTATTTGTCGAAAATTGCATTTTCTGTGTAAAGTATTCTACATTTTTTTTACGCAAAATTCAAATGAAACAAATAACTCAATCTGACAACCGGTCTTAAAACTAGAATAAAATTAAACGCGTCATTTTACAAAAACATTTTCTGTCAAACGTTAACGATTTTAAGAAATTTCTATTCCTTTAAACACTGAAATCGGAATCTGATCATCACGATTAAAATTAAAACAAAAACTAGATTAGAGAAATGTATTCTAACAATGCAATATTTTTCATATACAAGTCATTATTACTCGGTACATTTATTCAGAACTCTTAAAATTTAATTATAGTTATTGGAATAACTTAATAATATATGTGGAATTAATAAAAAACTTAAACATGCTAACAAAATTAAGATTTTTTTTTTTTTTCTGAAAGCTTCATTGTTGCACTATGTATTAATTTAGGAAATCGTAGTTTTATCTCTTTTTATCGATATAATACTCCTTATTTATAGTTCTCTTTAGAACCAGAACACTAAACTAGCTATTAAAAACTGGTAATTTTTATATGACTTTTATTTAATTCAGGAAAAGATACAAAATTACAACATGTGCATAATTTCAATGGCTTTCTGTGGCACTTACTTATGTGTAAGCAGTACAACAGTTGTACTAGAATAATTCAACTATGTTTTCTTTATTCTGTTTCAATATCAGTCTTGGTTCATCAGTTTATATGACATTCAATTTGTCCAAAAAAATATAGAGTTAACTAAAATAAAATTACTATTTGTTTATGTAATGGCCACTAGATGGCAGCATCACTTATGGGGAATTAAAATGTATTTAATTTATTTGAAATTCTTATGAATATTTTCTTTATTAAACATTTATTTAATGAAAAATCAATTCAAAATATATCTTTCTGAATTTAATTAGAGCTTACTTTAAAACATTAAAGGCAAGCAATTCTTACATTGCTCTTTCTGGAGCATATGCTACTACTTAAACTCTTAAAACTTAAATATTGTTGCATAAAATGGTTTTGTTTAAAAGTTAATTATATTTATAATGTCTTTTTGTTTATTTTTCTTAATTAGGACATTACCCTTCTAGAGCAGTGGAGGAAAGCAGTTCCTAGAAGTAATAGAGTTTTGCAACCTACAAGTAAGATATGCGAGCTTCATTTTGATGAAGAAAGCATAGAAAGAGTCTACAAAACAAAGTTGTTTGATGGTACAGTGTCTATCATTGAAAAAGGAAGACCCACCTTGAAGCCTGGCTCTGTACCAACTAAATTCCCTAACTTACCCAAATATTTATCGGTAACTTCACGAAAGAGGAAACCTCCTACTCCTCGCAGCAACATATCAAGGAATAAAAAGATCAATCTTGGTGTGAAAGGTAATGAAATGAGTTATGTTCATCATTAATCTGTACTGAATATTTGATACATATGTGTGCATACTTTTTAAGATTTTTCATTGACATGCTTGTATCGTTCTATCTTTGAGTATGTTGATCATAGTACCTGGTTTACCATTTTATTTACTTTAATTCGTGTGTATATGTATTGTATAATTCCATAGTTATTCCTTACTTCATTCGTAAGTGGTGTTCGCATTGAGGATGTTTTTCACACAGATTACACAGAGAACAATCTCTTTCTTGAACTAACGAATAGAATATCTGACATTGAGATACCATATAATTGGTGGGGAAGAACCAATCATCATAAAGAGAACATTATTTTTGCCAAATTTAATGATACATCATATGATCGACATGTTGTTATATGTAAAGATTTATCCGTTAAGGTGAGTATCATTTATTTTTTGTCATAGAAAGAAATAGTCTTTAAATTTACTTGCCCCCAAAACACTACATTTCATTGTTCTGTAAAATTTACATTATTCATATTGTTTGCATTGAAGAAAAGAATCAGAAAATCCTTAAACACACGTGAATGTTAGGTTTTTATCTTTCCCCATAATTGTCGGGATTCTGTATTCTGTTTACAGTTAAGGTATTGAGATTGCCACTGAGACATTTATAAAATCGTAGAAATAGAAATGTACATTTAGTTTTTCTGTACCAAAATTTGAAAGCATTAAAAAATATATAATATTTTTAAAAAGTAATTTATAAATTGTCCACAGTCGATTTTTTTACATGCCCTGTCGGGCAAGTGGAAGAAAAGAACACATGCCCAGCTAAAAATTTTACATTGCATGCCCAGGTAATAGATTTTTCCCACCCAGGTCTTTAACTTAAAACTGTACTATCATAATTTCTTGCATATAGCTTCAATATTTTTTTCCATAACTAATCAGTGGCACAGTTTGAAATTATATGTTTAAGTGAATATTGATCAGATTGTAAAATAATTACAATATTTTTCAGGATTCTTCCCCCCCCCCATCTTAATTTTAAAAAATGCTTATTTTTCTATTTTGAAAATTTTATATCAGTGCTCCTTTTT
This sequence comes from Cheiracanthium punctorium, assembly GCA_038373885.1. Lineage (NCBI taxonomy): Eukaryota > Metazoa > Arthropoda > Arachnida > Araneae > Cheiracanthiidae > Cheiracanthium > Cheiracanthium punctorium. The sequence continues at coordinate 48,780 of JAWZYV010017182.1, forward strand.
CATTGCTTTCAAATCATCTATTAAATAGATCAGGATTTGATGTTTCTTATTATTTTAGATATTCTTAAAAAATGTTGAAGTACAGCCAGTAAATCATATAGACAGCCTTGACAGCATATCTTATCTATTAAAAAATGTTGATAAAATGATCATTTGCAAAGATGTTGAATCTCGGTAAGCCTTTTCCCCCCTTCCAGTTGTTTTTAAATATGTCTGAAAGTGTAGGATTTGTTTATTTATTATTTTTTTAATGTGAAAACAGTTATGAGGTTTTTTTTAATACATTTATTTCTATTTAGTAATAGGAAGTCTGATGGTTGTCTGGTTTATATGTGTAAGATGAGAAATGAAGGTCTGTGTAAAATGTGCAGGAAAAATAAAAATTCTGACATTGTAAATAAAGCAAAAAAAAAAAAAAAAAAGAATTCTTGCACTGTCAAAACATAAAATAAAAATTGCACTAGCAAAAAAAATACTATGTGCGAAAAAACCAAAGATTGTTGAAGAAGGTAATATTAGAAATAGTTTTATTCTTATATTCAATATTATAAAAGCTTGTCATAACAATTTTTATTTCTGTAGGTATCATCATTAAAAAAAGAGGTTCAGCAAGCAATGTTACAGTGCTCCACAAAGAAAGAGGAGATACTGCAGTCAGAAATAAGTGCGCTGCCATCCCAACAACAAGCTGCCATTAAGACTTGCTTTGCTGCAACCAAAGTAAAAAACAAAAGATCCATGCGGTATTCCCAGGAGTGGATTTATGAGTGCTTGCTTCTTCGCATAAAAAGCAAAAAAGCATATAAACATGTATGCCAACACAACATTTTGGCATTAAGTATATTTTAACATGTTTGTATATTTTTTGTTTAAATTGTACAAGTGCATGGGTTCTTATATAACCAGAAGAAATTTACTGATATGTTTTTACGTTTTTATGCTTTGCCACTTATTTAACAGGTTTGTATAAGTTTTCTTTATTATTATACAAATGCATGGATTATATATAACCAGGAGAAAATTATTGTTATACTTTTAATGAATGTTTAAGTTTTATTTTAACATGTTTATATAATTTTTGTTTAAATTGTACAACTGCATGGGTTACGCATATAACCAGGAGAAAATTACTGATTTAATATATTTTTCATGAATCTTTTAAGTATATTTTAACATGTTTGTATAATTTTTGTTTAAATTATACAACTGCATGAGTTACACATATAACCAGGAGAAAAATACTGATTTTTTTTTTTTTAATGTATGTTTTAAGTTCTGCTAATTTTTAACAGTTTTGTTTATAACTATACAAATGATTTGGTTTCGGGGGTTTCCAACTGGCAGCCCTTGAAGCCTTTTTGTGTGGCCCGCGAAGCTTTCTGCAAAAATAGTTTTTCAACTTCAAATTAGATGCTCTGATTTCAGAAATAGAAGTTTTTATGAAAATCCATGTCATTTCAAACACTTTTCATTCGCAAATAAATTTGATTTTTTTAGGTTTCCATGAAATTTAATGCATATAATTAGTTTATTTTTCCCATGAATCACTATTTAAAATCTGTTTACAAAGAATATGTTCACTAAAGGAAAAATTTCTCTCGAGTCCGAGCCTAGTTTGTCTCATCTCTAGTAAACATCCCTCCTTTAGGAGTTGCAACAAACAGATTCCAATTCTCATTGAACATTTTGTGTGCTTTCTTGTTAATTTTTTTCCCTCTTGTAATTTTAAAGTTTTCATTTAAATTTTAGTCATTATGCCGTTTTATATTGTATAGTAGTTAGCACATCACTGGCTTGGATTTGGTTGTTAATTCCTAAGTCTCATCATGATGGCAACGTTCAAAATTATTGTTGATTAAACGTCAAAATTATGTCCATTTTTTATTTTTTATTTTAATCAGAATTTAATCCTTGTTTTTGTTTTTTATAATTTGATGGAAGTTAGCTAATTTTTGATCAATGTATTTAATCTCCCAAAAAACTAAAATAACATGACTTAGAGCATGATTATGTTGTGGACCACCATTAGACAAGTGTATTCAATTGTGGCCTGCGAACATTTTTAAGTTGGAAACCCCTGCGTTATATATAACCAATAGAAAATTAATTTATTTTTATTCTTTGTATGAATGTTTCAGTCTTGCCTCTTATTTAACAGATAAGTTGTTGAGTGCAGCCAAAGGAATCTTTTGTCGAATATTCTGTTAAATACGAGCGTTACCTAACAAATGATATAATTTTTGTTTTGCATTGCATAATTGTGTGAATTTTAAATAACAGAAATTTGCTACGATAGATTATTGAAGATTTGATGAATATTAGATAATCCATACTTGCTTAATATGTAATGTCTTTATGCAGGATTAGTTACTACTACATGTGTTTGGAAGATAGAAGGTAGGGTACCTTCCAAGGTATTACTGAGGTTGTAACATACTCTGAGTGAGTTTATATTCTTTAATTTTACAACATAATTTTAACTCTGTGTCTATTTTTATTAATTTAATCAAAATAATTCTAATGTATGATCCAAATTCACAATGCTTTTTTTTCTGCATTTTTCCTTTTCCTACTAATTTTTCTACTTTGTGCTTTAAAATTAGTTTTCTATTTGCTTGTATTTCTTTTTGAACTTTTTTTGTTGTTGCTATAATGGAAATCATTTTTAAAAACATGTTTTTTAATGAACTTACTAGAAGAAATAATATCTGTTAATTAATTAATATACAATTTTTGATTTCTTTCTTCTCATTTAAATATTTTGTTCTTTTTTCAATGCCTGATGAATGCTAGTTCAGTGTTGCTGTATATTTGAAAGCAGCAGCATATGTGCTTGCATTTTTCTGGCTAATAAAATAGGATGAAGAATTCTGCATCAGAATTTACAAGATCATGTGTGCAGAGCTTTCAGGCTGCTGTGTTTTAAGTACAGGTGAAGTTATTTGATTTATTGAATTTGAAATTTAAAAGATAAATGGCATCTAGCTATACTAGTTTAGAAGAACCACATTGAAATTTATTGAAGTACATTAAGTCCTACTTTATTAAAGAGATGTCTTCCAACATTTTGTCTTTCCTGGGTTGCATTGAAACAATGGATTATTTTATTCCGACACAAATTATCATAGAAAGACAGGCCTAGAAATAATCGCAGTTTGGTTTCCAAAGAATGTGAATCTTCTATGTAAGTATCATTAAAATTTTTATGGTTTGATAGCTGAACAAAATTTTTGAATTGTATTTCTGAAATAGTTTGACTGTACACTAAATAGTACAAGTTTGATTGCTGTAGTTAAAATTTGCTCAGTGTACCATATGCTAGAAAGTACGTAAATAAAAAATCTTTAAATGAATAAATGTGTTTTTTTCTTCATATTTCATACAGCACATAACATTAATGATACCCGATTTTTATCTGGGGGTCGGGGTGTAATGTCTATTAATTTATGGACTTTTGTAATATGATATTTTAATTATAAACATAAATTTAATTTTGATTTCTTATTGATGATTAGCTTTGAATTTGTGGAACTAATTATTGTATGGAACACATTTTACTAATTTGGAATAATTTTTTCTATTAGTGCCATATAGAAATTCAAATTTGTATTTATTTAGATTTAATCTACTGGCAATTTTAAGATGTCATAAAATTCTACCTTTTTTTAAAGTAACTTTTTAATTTATTGTGCATGTCTATGAACAATATTCAAAGCTTAGTTCATTGTTTTGGGGACAGCCTGTTTAATTATTATGCATAATTGACTGTGTGTGATTCTTTCAGTTTTAAAAATAGAAGTAAATATAATTATTTTATTTGTTCTTTGAAAATTAAATATATTAAAAGATAATTCAAAACTGAATAATATTAATGTTTTGTTGTTTAGCCAAATTCAAGAATGCAAGTCTACAAAGTCTCAAATTTTCATTCAGTCAAAAGACTGACCACAATTTCTAATGTAAAAAAAAAAAATTCTAGATAAGGCAATTAAAACTAAACACTTTTAAAAGGATTCGTCCAGGAACATGCAAATGTGTTCAGAAATTATAAATACATTAAATTCTCACAGATATAAAGCAAAATTGCATACACACATACATAAGCAATTACAATTCCAGAATTTCATAATTCAGTGTACTGAAGATAAATGAACAATAGCTGTATTCAAAACATTTAGTGGCACTGGACTTTTTACCTGTCTTTCAAAATTGTGAAAATAAGTACTGTTGTTGTGTTGGAACACGTATTCAGATTTGTGTGCTTGTACACGAGGAACCGCTTATAATTCCACGTCAAAGAAAGGACAAACACAAGCGGTGGGGGGCAAATGCCTTGGGGGAGGACTTTTCTGGGTATCTAGCGCATATTCATGTTACATCTGGAGAAAACCGCCCAAAACTCCAGACCGCTAGACTGACAGCCCCATGAGAGGACAGAACCCTGCTCCTACACTTGAGCCATCATCTACCAATCTCAAGGGGTTTAACCACTCTGCTACACATTGGTGGAAATGAGTGTAATTTTTAGTTGCATGTGTACCTACTTTTTGATCACAATTTTACTTTTTGCATGTACCTACTTTGTACCTACTTTTTGATGATTGCAAATAAGGGGTTTTGTGCAACCCCTTATTTGCATACCTGATATGTGCGTAATAAACATATGCTGCCATGAAACTTTGTCCAGTGTATTAGCATTTATTTCATATGAATAAACTTAATTTGTGGATTTTATGGCATGTAGTCAAAGATGTTCACAAATCTTCAGGAATTGGTCTTATCTTAAGCATGTTTTGAGCATTTAGATCTTATAAAAATTTATAATGACTAAGCTCTCTTAGTGGCAATAATATAAACACTTTGTGCTGAAACCTGTAGTGTCAAATAAATTTCCTACTTCAATATTAAGAATTTTTTTTCCTGAAAAATATTCACAAAAATAATAATAGTAAATAAAATAAAATGTATAATTCTTAAACGCTTTGTGAGAAATAAAGTTCATTATTTTTAAAAGTAATATTGGAAAAATGTTCTCAAAGTACTCAAGCCACAAACAAATTAACAGCATTGTATTTTTGTTACTTATGCTATTACCATGAAATATAAGAAAACAAAACTTTTCAATTTTTAACCTCTTTAAATAATATAACAGGAATAGTGAAATTATAAAAATAATAAAATAAAACTATCAACTTCTCTTAGTGTCACAAAAAACTTGGGTGGTGAGATGTAATGAAGCACTAAAAGAAAAAAAAATATTTATTAATCTTAAAAATGCAGTTTAAATAGTTACAAAAACCTTGAGGATTACCACAAAAACTATTTAAATATGTATACATAACTTTTATTATTTATTTTTAAAAGCGTTATTATGTTTTTCAATTTCTATATATGAATAAATAATTAATAACATGAAAACATTGACTTCTAATACATGGAATAAGCTTTTACGACATTGTTTGTAACTTTTGCTGCTAGATGGCAGCATCAGAATAATCTCCTACTGAATCCATCCTACGGCCATCTTCAACTGAAGCTGGGTTAGTTTGATAACATGGCGTTTGTTCTCCTTATCTGTACCTCCATGGATGTGAGCATGTGTAAATCGCCAAATAATGAGTCGCCATGGGTGGCAAGGCATTTTCGCCGATCCCAACCGCCCGCGCGAATACCGCGTCTGCGCATGCTCAGCGAGATCGAGAGACCGGAAACCGCAATCAGCTTTAAGGACGGTGCTGGCGCCATCTGTTCGGTGAAAATGTAGTTAGTTTATTATAGTGATAATGGATATAGTGATAATAAATTAATCAATAAATTACATTATCTATTATCTTCAATGAATATTTTTCAACGCTCATTTTAATGTAACATAATTTTAGTTAATGAAAATTAGTTTATTTTATAATAATCAAATAAAAGTGACTGAAGAATACACATATTGAAATGTAAATTTTATTACCAGATCTTCAATTTTGCTTTAGCTGATGAAAAATAAAAGCATAAAAATGTTAAATTATAAATTTAATTTACATATGGAACGTAAATTAAGGCTTTTTAATGTAAATTTCTGAATTTTTTATTAAAGGTATTTTTTATTTAAAAAAAAAAAACAATATTTCACATTAGTATTATTAAACAGATTTAAAGTTTTTGCTTCTTAGTTTTAAGAAATTATTTAAATCAAATGAATTTTTATAACTTTATGAAATGCTCAATTTCTAATAATTTAGTCTTGATTTTTATTTGTGCATTTTGCATTTTAAGTTAATATTGCATAATCCACAGTTTTTCTATTTCAAATTTGGTGTAAACTTACCATAGGCGTAGAGTTGTATGGGCCCGTGGGGCTCGAGCCCCCCCCCCCCAATAAATTGTGAATAGGGGCTGAGCCCACCCAATAATTTACCACTAAATACAGAAAACTAATTTATACTGACATAAAAAAAGTATTTTACGCCATTTACAAACGTTTAAAAAAACCTTTACTTTTAAAAATTTTCTTCTTTTGGTTTCAATCATGATTTAGTATTCATTGTGACGCCATGTAACACACAATGTTACTAATAAGCTGCCCTCGCCAGGCTCTGGTTAATTAAAATCAGATTATGCAATGTAAAGTATGTAATGAAGAAAAGTTCAGATGTGTCTGAAATGCACTATCTCATCGAAAATGTTTTTTTTCCTATTGGATTTTTTTCTTTGCTTCTATTTTTAACTTATAACATGGCAGAAAGATACTAACATGGATACTTACCTTACATAGGTGTAGAATTCTATGGACCCATAGAGCCACTTTATGGGCGCCTCCAATAATTTACACTTATACATAGTAAGTCATAGCTGCCAACTACTACGGAATATAATTAACCACTTTTTGTAAACAGTATATTTTTTAATTATTTTTTTCAAAATAGTAACCAGCTCGAGCGCGCAGCACAAAAATTTTGATATTTTTTTAAGCCGAAAAATCATGTAGAAAAAGTGGTTAATTCTATTCCGTACTAGTTGGCAGTTAAGAGTAAGTTATATGTACGTGAATCAGTGGCGTAGCCAGAAATTTTTCATGGGGAAGGGGCTGGGGTACGACTTCTGCAACTTACATATATGTATACGGTACTGGTGTATGATAAGGGAGTGAGGAATATACATTTCGTATGGCAAAAAATTCCTCATGGGGGTATAACCCCCCTAACCCCCCCCCCTTCGCTACTCCACACTGACGTGAATGATATATGATGTGGTTGTGGGGCCCGGCCCCCCCAATAATTTTGAAAACTTCGACAAACGCTTATGAAACTTACACAGATATTTTTAAAAAAATTCATTGTTGCAATTATATTATTTGCATATACATGAAGCAGGTATGAAGCAAGAAATGTTTTGTTATTTGGAGTGGGTGGTAACAATAATAGGTAAATTTTAAAGTAACAATAAATAAAAATAGGTAAATTTTATATCTAAGATTCCAACTCAATACTCAAATTACTTTTATCATTGGTATTACAAATAAAATTTTATGAAATTAAACATATATTTCAGTCTGTGGTTAGTTAATTTTTTTCCTTTATCAAAAGTTTTACCGTAACACTGAAGACTACATCTGAGCTTCGCATGACAAAATTTCAAGAAGATAAAGGATTTTTACCAGAGATGGGTCATTCCTTTACCCCCCCCCCCCCAATTCATTTGTAATTTTGAACCCATGTTTAACCTTTTCATTGCCACCATTGAAAAAATGCTACAGACTCACCTTCTATCTTTGACGCATGTTTGGAAGCTACATCGGTTAAGAAGTATTCTTCATTGTGCCTTTTCAATGATGAGAGTGAACAGGTTAAACTCTTTAGCAACTCAAGAAATTTTTAGGTTTACTTGTAGTCAAGAGAAGGATGTACCCGCAACTGCACTAAAGTCATTTCAAGTTAATGTTTGGGAACATGTTCTTTTTGGAAAAATTACAAAATGAGTGTCTGTTGAATTGGGATAAGATGACACTGGACAGTTTTTACACAAGAAGAAAAAAAAATACAGCATATTGGTATACACAGTCAGGGATTATTAACAAAACTGGTGTTATGATATAATTACAATAAACAGGGGTCGATGCAAACGAAAACTGGGTCTGTTTTTCCTTACAATTTAATCTGTATCAATTATTTTAACAAAAAAGTGATCTTTATTAAAAATTGGTATGAAAATTCACAAAAATCAGTGTTGAATTTCGCAAAATTAGTATTGAAATTCACAAAAATGGGAGCCTAGAAAAAATTCCTGGACTGACCACCGATAAAATACTTTGCATTAAACACACAGATAAAGAAAAAAAGCAATGTAATGTATGGTCAATATAAGGAGCGTTGACTGTGCCAGTATTATACTATTTACAATAGTAAATTGTAATAGTATTATAATACTGAAGTATTCTTTAGTATTAAAACAATATTCTTATATTGAACTCAAAAAAAAAAAAAATCCCTTATTACTGCGTGTCTATTGTTTTTCAGAAGCAGTAACATTCAAAGAAAATTGCAAAATTAACATTACATAATTATTGACATAGTGTCTTATGAACATACAAAAGCACAAGTAATGTAGTCTTTATATATAAAAAAAGTTTATTTAGCAATAACATAACAAAACTAATACAAAAGAAATTTTGAAATAATGATACATGCAATTCTGGTATTTTATATAAAATAGTGAAGTGATTTGCAACATAAATACCCTTACTCAGTATATAGTAATATTTTTTAGTTTTCAATTATTTTGTTGGAGAAAAAAGAATATAAACCAGAAACATTTTTTTCCTCTTAGGAAACAGCAAAAAACATCTCAAATAAAAGGAATATGAATAGATTGCATAAAAGAAATTTAAAACATTTGGAATAATAATTTACTTTTATTGTGATTCACACACATACATAATTACTTTTAAAAAAAATCTCATCTCATTTTACAGTGATATATGTTTTACAATATAATCTGTGACTTTCTTTTTCTTTTTTAAGCATTTGAAAAATTTTTTGAAAGCTTCCTAAATTGATTTATGAGCCAGAAGGTATGTTTTTTCATAACATACAACACAAACAAAATTGTTTCTTTTTTTACATAGGACCCTTATAGAGGAGTGTAATCCTACTTTAAAAATGCATAAAAGTAAAAGCATATAAATTATTAAAGTAAAATGCAACACGAGATGATAGAAAAAAGTGATTTCAAAACTTAAAAGCTGACCCTTAAGACGAGAAATACCACATAAAAGCTTACTTTAATTTTGCAATAAATAGGTTATATAACACCATAATTATTTCTAGTTTATTTTAATACCACAAAATTGTAAATTAGAGAATTTAACCACAAACACAGAGCACAATGAAAAAATATATATATATACAGTTGTGGAGGAATAATTGTTGTCATGCATGTACATATCATCTCTTATTAGATTTAGGTAAAATTTATTTAAAATTTGCATTGTATTCTTCCACCAAGGATTGAATTTAAAAATTTATCCTGCATGCATGCATGCGCATTTAGATCTTAATTAAAAAAGACGATTTTAAATATATAAAATAAAGATTTATAAAACATACATTATTTATAAAACATAAAACTCTTATTTAAAAAAGATAATTAAAAAAGACGATTTTAAGTATACAAAATAAAGATTTATAAAACATACTCTCGTTTATTTATAAAACATAAGACTCTTGCATTATTTCTAAAACATATTCTTGTTTATTTATAAAACATAAAACTCCTGCATTATTTATAAAACATACTCTTGTTTATTTTCCTAAAGATTTATTTGCATAAACATATTTTTCCAAATTATGTAGCATTTTCCTTTGCTGTTGTATTCCTGTAGCATTTCTTCTAATTTTTGAAACATTTTATCTCCTTCAAAATTACCATACTCATGTGAAAATTCCTTTTTATATAATTTATCAACTACAGATACAGTGGGAAGATAATGCCCATCAGTGGCAACTTTAAAATAATTATCTCTGTGTTCTAGCATTAAATCCATTTTTAATGAATGATGAGCTGAAGACGGATTGTGTCCCCGTCGAAATAACGAACATAATTTTTCCTTTGTATCTACGGACATGTCTCTATGTTTGAGGCTATCAGCACAATGAATCGGATGGTTATGCTGGTTTTTAAAGGTAATAACAGCTGGGTAATCTTGAATTAAGAGGATCTGCTGTCTTACTCCTACTACCTTGTACAAATCTGAAAAAAGAATTAAAACATGAGTGCAATGTAGTTTATTTTTAATAAAATTCATGTGATACAATCTATATACGATAGTAAATAAGGAACTTGTTAGTTATCCACAAGGCAAGATTAAGGACCACAAAGCAAATTTTGGCAAGACGTAGTTATGACTGTTACACATGTTAATGGGGTCCTTTCATGTCGAGAAGAAGGACACCTCTGAATCTGCTGGTGTAGGTAAAACAATGTTAACCCGCCAATTTAATTGTATTGTTCCGCATTACGTTGTGGCAAAAAAAAAAATTTTTTTAATGATTTTTTTATCAGAGAAACCCTTATATCTTGTAGATTTTGGTGTGAAATAAATGGGAAAAGTCATAACAGCAGCTAGTAAAACTTTTATATTGTAAATGAACCAGAAAGGTTTATATTGTAAATGAAGAAAAGGACATCGGCATTATCTGTGCTGTGATCATCGGTTGTTCCAAAGGATAAGTTTGTAACAGATGCTCACTTTGAAAGGTTTCGTATGTATTTGTGTCTGTTCATGTAAGTGAATATGTATGTTTATGATGTTAAATAAATATGTTTACTTTCTTCCTGTCCAAATTAGATGGTTACTAGTAGAATTTTTTGATAAGTTATAATAGCTTTTCCGAGCTGTTGGCCATTAGGCTTAAAACGTAAACAAACATTGAATAAATGACATCCCCAGTAGAAGAATTTTCTGTATCAATCTGTAGCACCAGGATCAGAAACTAAAATTTATCTGTGACCTTAACATTCCCTGAATAAACTACAATCAAAACTTGCTCATTGCAATAAAAACATGCAACCTTTTCGTACTGTGCAGCCATTTTACACAACTTGCATACACATCGGCAGTAGAGCACACATGAACGAAACACAAAAAACAGAATGATATTCTTTACTACGATACCTTGCTTGTATGGTCAAGGAGTCTTCGTGGGAATATGTCTCTGTTTTCTATTCGCCAGATCTTGAATATGTCTTTAATACTCTCCATGTTACATGACTTTCACTGCATAATTTATCCACCCAAATCTAAAAGGAAATACAGTAATAAAACATTTGCATTTACATAGGCTACATAGTTATATATTTACTAGAAGTCAAAGCCCATCGTGGTGTGGAGGCAATTACAATGGGTTCTAGAAAAGATGGTCTACACTCAATATATTCCATCTTTGTCACTTAAAAAAGAATAACTTCATATTCAATTTTTATTATGGTACATACCAAAATCAAAACTGCATTTTCCTATAAACGCGCAAAAAGTTTTCACATTTGAAAGATTGTATTTTGGTAAGAAAATCCATTCTTACATGAATATTTCATGCAGAGGAAATCATTTTATTTGTCAAAAAGAGTTAACTTGGTAATCGTGAAAAACTATTGTAAACTAATTGGAATCGCAACTTTCCCTTCAAAGCCTGATGACCAGGACTTCAGTATGATGCCATTATCACTTGCAACACCTAATTTTTTCACACATATGATTAACTTCATTTTAACTCTCGGAAATAAAACAGAGATGAAAATAGTGAAAACTCGTTTGAAAATTAGGGAACAGGTGGATTTTCAGATTTTTAGAATCGTGCAGATTATTTTTATACATTATTATGAAAAATTTCAAATGATACATAGATTTTATTACTTTGTCGTACAGAACTTTGTAATCTTTTTGGAGTGATGGTGGTAAGAGTTTTATCTTGGAGTGGTTGAACCAGAATTGTTCCAGTCAATGAGTCAGGTATCAACATAGCTGTATAGTAGGATGCTATTTTATTAATATGCCTTCATTATTATTTTTCAAATTTAAATTCATATGTGCACACATGCAAGATTCCACAGAAATGTAGAATAAGTCACCAATTTTTCAAATTCCAATACCAGATTTGTAACAACCCCCCCCTCTCGGCTACCTTTTGTCCAATCAGGGCCTGATTATAGAATAGGGCCATAAAACCCATGTCTACAAAAAAAAAAAAAAAAATCTTGGGCCTCAAAACTGCAATACTTAATATCTAAAAAATATATAATTATTAAAAAATTCATGTTTTGGAAGAAAAAAAACTTTTAAAATTTGCCAGATTTATCTGTGAGTTTAAAATAATCAGCAGCACCTACTGCCATGCCGCACTGTTCCTGTTACCAGATGCAGAAAAATTAATATTTTTAATTGTAAACACTTCCTGAATTTTTTTTGAATCCTTGGTGCAATTGCATAATTTTAATCTGTGTACCAAGTGAGACAGATTTTGTTTCTTTGATTTTGTTCTTGTTGATAAAACTCCTGTGTGTATAATACAGAATAAATAATGCCTAATTACATTTCTCATTATATATACAAAATTAACTAACATAATATTATGAAACATCTCATTACTTTTTTGAGACATGTGTAGAAGAATAGATCAGATAGATATTTAAAAACAATAAAGTACAAAACTAATGGATGTATATATTTAATACTTACCTGTTATATATATATATAAATATATATTTATCAGCTTATTTTTTAAAAGTTTTTTTTATTTATTTATTTAAAGAAAAACAAAACAATGTATGTAACTTATTTATTGCATCCTATTATTACAGAGCAGTTACTTTTAGTTTTAAAACATTCAAAAAATACCTGATACTTACAAATTTATTTAAATCAACCGAATTTTTTTTTTAAATGTAGTACATGTAAGTAGAAAAATACCAGTATATTTGTTTATATTCATTAATGAAAATGTTTATTTCAAAGACCATATAAGAATAAATACAATCAGAAATAAAAATAAAACACTTACCTCTGCGATCTGGTAATAAAATTTACATTTTAATATGTGTCATCCTCTATATATTCATTATCACTATAATAAACTAACTACATTTTCACCGAACAGATGGCGCCAGCACCGTCCTTAAAGCTTTGTGCGGTTTCCGGTCTCTCGATCTCGCTGAGCATGCGCAGACGCGGTATTCGCGCGGGCGGTTGGGATCGGCGAAAATGCGGTGGCAAGCTATCCTATCTGTTCCGTAGCTTTTATTAACTTTACATGTACGCAAGTCGCTAAATAATGTAAAATCGCCATGGGTGGCAAATTTGCAAGGTGTCCAATAGGTTTTACATTATTAAAAATACAGCTGAAACATATGTTCTGATTTTATTACGCTTTAGATCCTAATTAATATAATTTTTGAATGGCAACATTAAATATCATTGTGTTTCTGAGGAGTGCAAATAATTTTTCCAGCGATTATAAGCGGAGTCCGCACTCCAGGTGGAGTATAGCTCAGGACCCGTACAACACGGATTCCCATAACAAAATATCTTCCGTGTTATGAGGGAGAGGGGGTCTACTGTAGTGTGAAGTTAAAATTTTTATGTACCAATGAACATGCAAGAACCAAGCAATGTGTAGCATCAGTGGCGTTTTCTCAGGGTGTGCAAGTCGTGTGTTAACGCCCAATCAAAAACAGAAAAAAAAAATCCTGCAATTTACTTGACTCTATTGTGAGAATCCTAATGTTTCCCCAGTTTTCCCTCACACCCCCTCCCCTCCCAGCTCCCAAATGACCAGACTACGAGCCTTCCTGTGTGGCAGTAAAACATGCTTGTCGAGATAAGCAAGGCGTTGGAGACGTCTCAGCTATATTCCCACCACTACTAATTGGAGCATACGCTTTACGTCTTCTACCTCTTGCTTAAGCTAACCAAGGCGTTGAAACGAAATCCAACGCTTTCAGCTAGATAGCCAGAGGGGGTCACAAACACCCTCACTTCAGTAAAAGTACCCGTCCCCTTTGGGCTTCAGGTTTCACCCCCCACGCATTTCCTTTCCTTTTCTCAGTTTTCTCCCTGCAGAAAAACATTCTTTTTTGAGAATTCGTACTGACCAGTTCTGTATCTCCTCTCCTGCGTTGATTTTCAGCTTTTTTTTTAAAATATGGCTTCTAATCAGACTTCGTGTAATCATAATCGTGTAATCGTAATCGACTGTAATCGATTACATTTTCTTGTGTAATCGTAATATAATCGTAATCTGGCAATTAAATTTTTCATGTAATCGTAATCTAGTCATAATCTAGAAGTTTATTTTTTCGCGTAATCGTAGTCTAATCGTAATCTAGAAATTTCATTTGCCAGATAGTCGTAATCGAAGAGACTGCAATCGTAGTCGCTTTGATTACGAGAGGATTACAAAACGATTACAGTTGCCCAGTTTTAGTTTTTGTTCTGCTTGCTGGGAAAATTTTCACGGGGAGGCACAGGCATGCCCTGAAGACAGGAAGTTCCCCTGGAGCTCCGACGTTTCGAGGAAGACAGGAGCTCGCTTGTATTATTTTTTTTTCCCCGGGAAAATATTTAGATGACCATTCTTTTTTGTTGTTGTTGTTGTCTGTCGTCTTCTGTTCATCCAAGTCTGGACTGGTGAGAGACAAGAATGGACTTCCCAGAAGAAAGTGAGGGTTGCGCGGGAGGGAATAGCTAAAACTATTTCTTGTGGTGTCAGATCTTTCCTTCATTTCTTCATTTTGATTTGCGGTCGTGAAAAAGAACATAAATGGCACCTACACAGGAAAAAGTGCAGCATGTTTTTTCAGTTTTAGAAAAGTATAAAAATAAAAATAGGAAAGGATGTGCATTTAAGAACTATGAATGTGTTGTTTGGATTAGTGGACAACAGATAAACTTTGGTTCCTTGTGTTGTTTGGATAAGCAGGTAGGAGCGCATATATTTCCGTTAAAAATTAGTATATCTTTGTGCTATTAATAAGAATGTAATTGCATAAGAATGTAATAATTTTATAAAGACCTTTAGAAATATCAATATTTTTTAATGATCGATAAATTTCTGGATAAATGGGTAAAGAGTAGGGAACATAGACAATGATCTACAAAACCCCTTTTCCCCCTTTAATAGAATTAACATATTTTTTTCCTTCAATAGAATTTTATGGTGAATAAAAATGCGTAAAAATACATAATGAAGTATTAAAAATCAATTTTGTCTTATTTTCGACTTGATTGGCTGCCTTGATTTAGTTCTAAAAGTTTAACGGATAAATAATTTATTTTCATTTATACCAGTGTTAGAAATTTGTCACAGAAAACAGTTCATTTTTTTTTTAATATGATTCACAAAGTATTCATACTTCGTTTTTTTTCACTGATGAGTGTGAAAATTATTTAAAATATTTTGTTTCTATCTAATTTGTACTGTACACATATTATATTAAAACATAGTACGTCTTTCGAACTTGAATTGTTGGCATTTATTATCAATTTGGAATTAAACTGGAGACTAATTATATATAACTTTTCTATTGTGTGTATTATAAGCTTTTATAATTCCTCCGAGAATTCGCATTAACCAACAAAGGCGTAGGACAGGGTTCCGCTTGCCGTCTACTTTGTTTAAAATACCATTGATTCAAAAGTCTTTTCCTCCCGCAAAACCTATAAAAAATTCACTATTTCCACTCTTGAATATATTATATACAGACATCCCTCTTCCCCCCCCCCCCTCTCATCCGCAAATCTTTGACATCTCTGCGTCTATATTAACCTATTTTCTATCTCTCATAAAAATGTTAGCTCCTTTATACCACATTCAAAAGTTTAAACAACTTTTGGCACTGTACTATTTTCATTAAATTTCAAATGTATGTATGTATGTATGTGTATATTAAATATTCAATATGTAAAAGGAATTCTTGACCAGAGACAAAAATGTGTGTCTGTTCTTTAGCATATATAATAGCTAATTGCTTAGAAAGTGAGCATCTTTGAACGGTTAATTATTTATAAAATAGTTTTACAGTAAATTCGTGCCTTTTTTATTGTAATTGGCATTACGTTGGGTTTTACCATTCACACCGCCAATATCACTGTCCAGTTTTGTTTATTACGTCGTACCAGCACCAATACACTATATATGACCCACCACACTTTTAAGATGTATGTTTAGAGATATCTTTAGACATCTCCATTCTGCTATTCTTAAGTAATTCTTATTAGTAGTATTCTTAAGTCTTTCTGTAATTCTTAAATTATCCTCAATAGATAGTATGCATGTAGTTTTGAGTTAGTAGTTAGTTTTGAATTTTTAAAACGGCGTGTGTATTCTAGAAATTAAAAGTTTGTTTGTTCGGCAGGCCCAGTTTTAGATATTTAATGCCCATATACGTGCTATGAAAGTATAAAAAAAGAAGTTAAACTGTGCGTGAAGTTTTCTGTAAAATAATAACTGCAATATACGTTCAGCCTCATCTATTCAGATTCAGGCTAACGGTTATTGTAGAGAAAACAATGCATTTGTCGAGAGCCCCTGTTTTTAGCATTTTACTCAATGCATTAAAAAATCTTAAACTTTGGTTTAATATGTTCGCGCACATCGTTGCAAGATTGTAATGACAGAGGTTCCTCCTTCACGGCTGAATAGGAACCACGGCTAACTTTTCATGCGTCTGCCAGTACCTCTTTCGAAACCAGAAAACCAGGACATAGGCAAGGAAGCAACGCCGAGCATAGAAGGGATCAAATATCAATTTTTGTATAATAATTTTTGCTTGATTAGGTTCGACCTGGGTTCATTTCAAAGATGTGTTAAACCACCAAGCCTGTCCCCCCCCTCCCACCCCACACGCACACTGCAAATGACATATGTTTAAGTTAAAATCGGAAAATGCCATGTTCAAATAGAGGTTCGTATGCATTAAAAAACTTTTCACAAGTGGGCCTAGGAAATCAACCAGGTTCGTCTAATAGTATAGAAGTTCTTGCTGTATGGCATTCTTGTAATTTAGCTCCCTGAACAGATGGACCCATTATTCTGTTCTTGAATTAAAATTGTAAAATTTAGACATTATAATATCAACGCCAGAAGGGTAAAAAGAAAAGTTTTGTAATCGTAATATAATCGTAATCGGACTCAAATGTAATCATAATCGAAAGTTTTAACAGATTACATAGTCGTAATCTAATCGTAATCGGAAATTGGGTTTTATATGATAATCGTAATCTAACCATAATCGGGATTTATACTTTCTCCGGTAATCGTAATCCTGGTCTAAAAGTGAAAATTAATCGTAATCGTAATCGATTACACGTCTGTGTAATCGGCACGAAGTCTGCTTCTAATAGTGTTATCCAAACACTATTAATAAGTGTTTTTCGTCACTTAGTTATGTTGAGAAAAAGAAAATAATTGAGAATGGTCGACCATGCCCTAATCTCACAATTTCGACGAATGTGAAAGGCAAAAGTGGTGTTGGATTTCAGAGACATTTTCGAATGAATTTATATGAATTATCAGACTAGCTTTGTGGATGCAGTGAAGAAAATAAGTTTTTCTGTTGGACATGCTTACTATTCTCAAACAAGAAAAACGTTTGGAATAATCAAGGCTATGATGATCTAAACCATCTTAATACCGCTGTGAAGAAGCGTGGCGAATCTGAAATGCATCTTTCCAGTTTCATGAAATTTAATACTTTTGTATCAACTCCAGCGAGAATAGATGTTCTTTTAGATTCCCAACGAAGAAAGGAAATTGAGTTTCATAATGAGAAAGTAAAAAAAAAATCGAGAAATATTGAAGAGGCTTATTAATGCCGTCTGCTATTTAGCAAAGCAGGAGCTACCCTTCTGATCACATGATGAGCATGCAGAATCTTTAAATAAGGGAAACTATATGGAATTTTTAATAGCAAGTGCTGAATTTGATTCCACGTTAAAAGAACATTTACAGACTTCCACAGTTTTCCGCGGCACTTCAGCAACCATTCAAAACGATTTAATTAATTCAGTTGCCGACTTTCTAAGGGATCAAATTTATGAAGAAATCCAGAACACGGATTTTGTTGCTATTATGTTTGATGAAACATCTGACATAAGCAACAAATCTCAGCTGTCAACTGTTTTGCGGTATTTTTCCAAAAACGAGAAAAAAATTGTTGAAAGGTTTCTTGGATTTCGCGACATGAGCGCTGATAAAGCTGCAACAGCTCTTTCCAACCGTGTCTGTGAAATCATCAATATATATAAGTGTGAAAATAAATAAATTGCACAAACATATTTCACTTCGGTGTGACTTCGGTGATGAGCGGCCATCTCAATGGACTCCAAACCAAAGTGCTGGAAAAATACCCAAAAGCTTCGTTTACGCACTGCTATGCACATGTAATGAACTTAGTTTTGCAGCAATCATTAGAATGCAATAGAGAACGGAAAACATTTTTTTCCGGATTAAAATCGCTAACCGCATATTTTTCACACTCTCCAAAGAGGCTACACGAACTTTCCGCTTTCATGTCAAGAAAACTGCCGTCATTAGCCAGTACTAGATGGAATTTTACCTCGAGGCTTGTCCACATGGTATGTGAAAATAGAGAAGCTTTAATTGCGTTTTTTGATCACGTTAGTGAAAGTGGAGATTTTGATAATTTAGTTGCAATAACAGCTAGAGGATTCTGCAGTTTCCTTAAAAATCTACAAAATATATTTTTAATAAAGGTTTTATCTAACCTACTTGCTTTCTCAGATGTCTTATTCGACATACTGCAGTGCAAAAATGTCGAAATTTTGTACTGCAGTAATAAAATTACGGAATTTCAAAATCAACTCCAAAAGGAAAGAGATCATTTTGAAACAGTGTGGTCTTCTGTTAATGAAGACGAAGAGTTCAAATAAAAAAAAGAAGATTAAATAGTGAAACACGAAAGGATTATTGTCGGAGACTTTACTTCGAAATTATCGACAACATTAAAAACCAAAAGTTAATTAGATTTGCAAGTTTTGAAAAATTGCAGTATTTTGAACTTCTAAATCCATGGAAACTGGTGTACTTCAGCAAAAGAGAAAATTTCCCTCATGATATATTGAAAAAGCTGCAACAAGTCTATGGGGATATTTTTAATTTTTCTAAACTGCAGAATGAGCTGCACGTTTGGTACGCTTCCAATGAAGGACGGAATAAAACACCTATTGAAGTGATTAATCATTTGATAGAAATGAATTTAGTGAGTAGATTCACAGAAATCTATAAATTAGCCACATTGATTTCCACAATACCAGCTACAACATCGTCTGTAGAAAGATCATTCTCATCGTTGAAGAGGATCCACACATTCTGCCGCGCTACTCAGACTGAACACCGAATGACTAATCTAAGTCTTATTTCTATTGAAAAAGAACTGCTTTCTCAATTACGACGTGAAAATAAATCCAAATTTTATGAAGCAGTTATTCAGAAGTTTCTCCAGAAAGAAAGGCGGCTTGAACTAGAATTCAAATGAATAGAAGTAAATATGCATTTGATTTATATGTATTGTCTTATAATAATTTTAATGAAATTATCGTTTCTTACATAATAATAACCTCCCTTCTTTCATTTTTATAAATTTATTCGTAAAATGGCAAATGAGAACTTTTTTGCATTTAGATGTGCGAATTAGCCTGCTGAACAGCTGAGACATAAAACTACCCACACCGATCTATAGTTTTCACAACAAAACACCTAGATATATTGGTAAATAAATTACAACAAAATAAATAATTGGTAATAATTGGTACCAAACAAAATAATTGGTAAATAAATTACAACAAAACACCTAGATATATTGGTAATTAAATTAACTTTCAACTTTAAAATTTTGAAACGAGCATATCGAACTGATTTTGTTAAATATAGATGAATATTATACAAATTTGTTTTTCTTATTATTAAAATTCTGTAAAGGGAATCTCCGTAGTATGTTCCTAAAAATGGGAATGGGCAGGTTAACCCTGAGTTCCAATTTCCCCGCAGCTGTTTGAGCACATTTCTGCCCATTTTAAAGCCGGTCACAGGGCTAATACAGTTTCCAACGCCCTAAGTTTAAAGTCACGAGACGCCACTGGTGTAGCTCAGTAACATTCTATCTGATCCAATCGTCGGGTTTTGTCTGTTGAAATTATGTCTTTTTTACGAATAAGCCTTATTAGGGTCCGAATGCCTCATACGAAAAGCGAGCGTAGCGAGTCTGGGGGGCCTTGGCCCCTAGTTATGCTGAATTTTTCATAATCTGAATGACGCTTCTCCCCCTCCCAATAGTTCAATTTGTTTGTATTCTTTGGTCAAAGTCCAAAACTAGTCATTCAGTAACAAATTATAGCAGTTTCGAAAATTTCAAATACCGTCTCTCACCTAACAGGCAACCCTAAAAAAAATAATCTAAGATTCCAAAGATTTAACATGCACGTTCTCTGTAATATGTTATAACATTCAGTCTGATTTGTAATCAGCTGTGGCTCGTTATTACTGGTTTTCTTTTTATAAGTGCAAGAAATTATTCTGATTCGTGGTAATTTATCTTGTTAACTCTTTGGTTTTAAATAATTCTTAGAATGAATGATTTATAAGTACATATATTTACATATAAATATTTTTATTTTTGAAAGTATTTAATTTAAATATTACTTCTCTTATTTTTGATATGCTTTATTTTCAGAATTAAATTATGGTATTAACAAGTCAATTTCAAAAAACTTTCTTAAAAAACTTTTTATATCAAATGTTAGTATAAGTGTAATGTTTTTAAACAAATTTTCATTTCTAAATGTTAAAAAAACCCTTTTTAAAGAAACTGGCTAAAAATTATTTAAAACTACTTTCTTAAAATGTAAAATATCGGCTATATATAACTGTAATTAAAATTAATTTTTAATTAGATTTGTTGGAATAGTTTTTATAATTATATTTTTACCATTATTAGTATTGCAAAGCTTATTCCCTTTCACCAACTTTGATTAAATATGCGCACCGGAGAAAAAGCGCATGATTTGAGTGGGTTTATTTTTTTAGTTGAGGGGGGGGGCGTGAAATGAAAAATGGGAGAAACAAGTGGGCGTCCAAAAGTGCGTAAACAGAGGTACATTAATGTATTTTGTATTTATCTCTATTGAAAATTGCTATTCAGATAACTTTTCCAATAGCCCCATGGCCGTCCGAAACGCCTCATTACCCTTTAGCTTTCGATAAAGTTTTGTTCTTTTTATACAAAGAAAAGAAATTACTCTTTCGGATGTCCACTCCTTTCTTACATATTTTATTTCAAGCGCCCACCCACACTTATTCAAAAAAATAAACCCCTTCAATAGTGTGCGTTTTTTTCTGCCCACCGAAATGAATAGAACCCACCATGGCCGAGTGATTGACACTGAACATAATAGATTGCTTTAGTGTGTCAGTCCAGGGTTCTGGTCTACCGCGCGACTGTCAGTCTAACAATCTAGTTTCGGGCTGTTTTCTCATGTAACGCGAGTACCCGTTAGATTCCCGTGGCTGCGAATCTAATCGTCTGGAGTTTTGGACGACTTTCTCCAGATGCAATTTCTCCATGTATTACGTTGATAAGTAACACATGGGGAAATTAAGCATCTTTACAAGATAATTCATTCAATTTTCATCATATGAAATTAACTTTAATCTTACAGCTTAAAACGTCATGCAACTATTGAACAGTTTTCAAAAAAATTAATTGCACTAGCGACTCGGAAAAATTTAGAATGTCTCTTTACAACTTGTACTGTGAGCTGTTACAATGATTCTACACTACTGGCCAAAAGTATTGAAGTTTGAGAAATCTAATCATCTTTTCAAGAATAAGCCCAGAAAGAATGGACATGAAATTTGCCATATTTAAATATTTTTGATTATTAGTATACTTGGAAACAATACATCTGAAAATCACCGAAAAACAAAATTAGAGCTTCAGGAACCAATAATTTAAGATGGCACCGCGAAACACCGAAAGAAGTGTTGTAAAACATTGTGGATTCCATATCTAAAAGAGTGGCTGTTGTGATCAAAGTCAAGGCTGCTCAGCAACATAATAAATGATCTTTAGTTCAATTACTATCACTTGATTTATCCTCTTTTTGCAGAATAACTTGAAATTAATTCTTTATTCCGACGATCCAAAATGGATTATGATTTCTGTAATAATGTATGTATTTTTTATGCTACTTTTTAATAAATTAAATAATTATTTTTGTTCTTTAACTTAATGCTATCTTGCCTTTGAAGTAATTAATCTGATATGTTGACATTAAAAAATATCAATTATATTGATTTTTCTTTTTGACGAGGGAGAGGGGGCTTAATCTTAAAAAGAGTTAGATTTCTGTAACTTGCAATACTTTTGGCCATTATTGTATAAGAATTACAGAAGAGAATACTCAGGAAAAATGCTAAACGTACAGAATTTCGCAATATTTCGAAGAGCGGTTAAATTATCAGCCCATTTTTGAAGACGATTTGTTTGCTTAAGAATTTTTTTTTTTTTTCTGCCAGTTGCATTGCATGTGACATAGCGCTTTACTGTTTGTGCCAGTCCATAGTGCATCGGATGAAGAAGCATTATTATTATTACTACTTTTATTATTTTCGGGCCTTTAACATCATTGGTTAATTTTTAAAGCTGTTCAAAAGTCCTGTGACGGCGATTACTATTCAGGTAGAACAGTTTTAAAAAATAAAGAAATTCAAAGAGCACATACTAAATTATCAGTATTAGAAATTTGAAAATAATTCTGTAACTTAATATGCAACTGATTCATAAAAAATTAAATTACTATTTTTCTATAAAAGGGGGAAAAAACATACGCAAAAGTAGTTTGTTTTAAAATATCGGTTTTCGTTCATACTTGTCTTTAGGAAAGTATCTATCGAGCAAGTGAAGTCTGTCTCAGAAAATACACTTATCTTTCTAGAGTTCGATATTCTGTTGGATTTTTGAAGTACAGGTATTTCTTTGCACAATAGAGCGTCCAGGCAAGCACATCTGGCTGATTATAGCTGGGCTGTTTTCTGGGAAAATCCATGGGAGGGAGGAGAAGTGCTAATTGATCGTCTCTCGTGGAGATTTTTCGGAAGACTGGATACAACGATGCAATTTTCAACCGATCCCTCGCCCCCCGTGGATACAGAAAGAGGGCGATCGGGAAAGATGGGGGTAGACATTTTTTTCGAGGAAAATCCAGTACACGGCTTAGGTTAGGTAGTGCGTGTAAGGGGGGAGGGGTAGAGAAATAGATCGAAGCATTTTATGGGTCATTCTTTTTTTAATCTTGCTCCTTGTTTTAACCTGTCCACGTACGTATTATCCATCATCGGACTACATTTGTCAACAAATGCGAGAGGAGTTTTTCTTCTTGAGAAGTTATGATAAATACCAGAGTTAGTCTTACTCGTATCTGATTTTGGAAGCGCGTTTCTACCCCTCCACCCCACCCACGCACAAAGTCAACAACAAAGTATTTAAATTTTTTTTTTTTTTTTTATCAGCCTAACAGAAAAAGTAACATTAATTGGTGCACCAATATAGTCTATTTTATAAATGTACAATTTATGTTTGTAATATTCTTGTTTTCTGTTCTAATCGATTAATAATGACAGGGATTTGGGGGGGGGAGCAGACAGCATTTGACCCAGTTTGACCCTACTATATTAGTACAGTCCCATGTCCCATTGTTCAGTTCCCTTCTTCGCTTGGGGCAGTGCTCACACCGCATTGTTCGTCTGTCGGTGTTTTATTGAGATCAAAGACATTCCCGTGCTCAGTATTTGCGTATTTTTTTACAGCAACTTGGGGCTGAACGGGTCGGACAGGTAAAAACTTTCCCTTTAATTTTGTGTTCATTTACGACTGTCACTTGCTATTTAGCAGATAATGGACGGTAAAAAACTTCAGTATTGATTAACCAGTTAATATAAAGTTTTGTATATTGCTATAGTGTTGTTTGATTATGAAAAATACTAAAACAATTATTATCAGTCTTTAACTTATTAAAATATGCTAATTAATAATACTATCTAAAAATGATTCATCCGCATTAAATTTTTGTTGAATCCACTAAAATTTGGTTGAAAGGTCTATCATAAATGTTTGAATAAAACTCAATACTAGTTTTATCAATTTTTATTTATTTATTTTTGGAATTTTTATTGGTGTGTTGTTATTAGTATTATTTTTAAAATCTTAAAAAAAAAAACCTAATGATTCAGATTGAATTTGTTTGTGTGATTATGGCACGCTACGATAGGGTGATCTGCCAAGGATGGGGGGGTGCCTTGGTAGGAGAACTTTATAAGGGGTTCTAACGCATATTCACGTTACATATGGAGAAAACCTAAACTCCAGACCGTTAGATCAACAGAAGCGCGAAGGCACCCGAACCCGGGATCTGATTCAGATTGAAAGAGAATGAAACAAAATATTTTTTTATTGGGGACTTGAACCTTGGAACACCGATTTAATCAATCTGTATTTTGACAGTCAAGCATTAAAAAAAAAAAAGTGAATGTGATACATTTACAAAACTTAAAGGGAAAGTTTTAATTATTTTTGTTGGAAAATATGTATTGACAGTTTAAAAAGATTTTTTTTTTTTTCGGGGGTGGGGGGGGGGAACCAATGATAGTTGGGAATTTATAATTTTCGAGTTTTCCAAACAAGGAACGCAGCCAAAATATTTAATAATAATAAAAATTTTAGGAACGGAATAAGTTTCTTTCTCACAATTTTTTACTCTCACAATATTTATTTATTTATTTTAAAAAGAAAAGAAAAAGAAGGTCTGATTTTTCAAAATTTGATGCAATGAAGCTTTTTTGCAGAAGAAATTATCTTCTTTCTTGATACATAATATTTTAAAATACTTTGATTAAATTTAAAAAGAAACGTAAGTTTAAGACACTGGACAAAATGAAAGATCTTTCACTTTCATAAATGATTTAATTGTAAATATGAACTGAAAAAAAAAATCCCACTTATGAAATTTTTTTTTCAAAAGTTGCAGTTTTTAGTGCGTATACATGCGTCAGTCGTCACTACAGGGGGTAAAGTGACATTGTCCTTGCGAATCTTACGACTTTTTAATGATCGCTCGAGATCCTCCGACAAAAGATTAATGTGCGAAAACAAAAACCCAACCCTCAACACAATGGGGAGAGGACGTTTCTGCCTGCGTCTATTTCGATGCATTGCTTACCCTGTTCAGCGGCAAAAAAACGCAGAACTTATTTTTCTACATAGGCGGATCTGGAGGGGGTGGGGCAGAAACAGTTGCACTTGCACCCCTGAGACGAACAAAGTTCACACTATAGGAGATAGAATTGCTATGCAAAATCAAAATTCACATGATTTTATAAGAAAATGCAATAAAAATTAATAGTTCATTTCTGTGCAATTATTGATGATTAATGAAAATTACATTGTTTCCTATGTGCAATCGAAAAAAAGCACGTAATCGACAAAAACACTTTAAAATAGAATACCTAATACATCAAATAAAATATTAATGAATTAAAATGAGCGTTACATAAAATACCTCAATCGAAAATTCCTTTAATGTGGTTAAATTAGTGTATGCCATAAAAAAATAATGCCATCATATACCGTACATTTTCAACTTCCCGGTGAGATTACCCCCACCCCCCCCTTTACTTAGGAAAAGTGTGTATGGTTTTTTAAATAATCGAAAAAAAAAGCGTGGAGAAAATATATAGTTTATTTTGATTATGTATAGCTGTTAGATGACTTGCGGTTATCATATATCCTTGCAGGGCGAAAGTGATTTATCCGATTTATCTCACACAAAGCTAGAGCCTGACACACATTTTCTCGTACTAAACCTGTTTCCCGACACAGCAATCACGAGTACCGAACAGAACCGATTCATTTCAAATACACCTGATTCACGACTGTTCTGGTTCCGAATCACAGATATTTCCCCTTCCGATATTCCCACCGGAGGTTGCCAAGTGAAACAGGGGAGAAAGGCTGTCGCCAGATACAAAAGCGCGCCAATAGTAGCAAGTCGCCAAGCGGTAGCTAATCGGAAAGCCAGCCCCGATGAATTATAATTCAGAAACAAAACTTTATTCTTGCATAAATCTCACAACGTAAGAAAATTTCGCATGCAAAACAATGATATTTGTAAACAAACAGTAATCCGAATAACCTGCCGAATCTTAAAACAAACGTTGTGTTCATTCCCGTACATAATGTTGTTTTTCCGAACGCAGTACCAGCGGAAAAAGTCGCTTGAAATATCATTAAAATATTATATGTTAAGCTTTTTAAAATATTAAACGCCGCCTGGGCCACAAAAGTCGAAGGTCTGATTAACAAATTCCATCCATTACAATCATCCAAAAAATTAAATTTAATACTTTTTTTGAATGTTGAAAATCGGGTTTTTCCCATTGAAATACATTACGAGAACCCCAAGCTGTCACGCAAGACGGCGACCGATCGCAAAGAGGAGCCTCCCGTCGAAATGCTCTATACCCTCCAAAAAAGTATTCGAGCAAGAGAGAAATTTCCTACGTTGGTTTCGTATATTAAAAATTATTTATCATAGAATATGAATTAGGCTATGTATAAATATGACTTTCCATATTTCTGTCAAGTTGTGCGTTTTTCAAAAACTCAATTATTATTCGCAAATCTAAAATAGGAAATTTCTCTCTTGCTCGACTATGAGCCAAATTTCCCATTTCAGTTATGTTAATGTTTAATCACTTTTCATGAAGAATCATGCTTTAAATACGAAATTGACATTCGAAATTTTTCTTGCACTAGAATATCTTTTTTGAGAGGGTGTATAAAAACTTTTTAGCAAAAAAATTAAACCGACGAAAAACTGAAAAGCAAAAAATAATAAACCTTTTCTTAATTAACCTTAATAACTAAGTTCTTAAACTAATGTAAGTATACCTAAGTAATTTTGAGTCGGTGCCAAACAACCAATGAACAAAGATCACTAAATTGCCTAAATCTCTCTTATTAGTAGGAGTAATTTATTGTTCACACACATATTTTGAGTTGTGTATTACAAAGTAGACCTCTCTGCATTTCTGCGGAAGCTCGTTAATCCTGAGAGACGTGAGGAGAGCGCATTTTTTGAAATGTTAATGTTTATCGCCGGAGATTTGACGTTGCAATGTCAATTTGATTTGGTTATTTCTTTAAATTTAAGGTAATTTAGTGATCTTTGTTCATTGGTTGTTTTGCACCGACTCAAAATTACTTAGGTATACTTACATTTGTTTAAGAACTTAGTTATTAAGGTTAATTTAAAAAAGGTTTATTATTTTTTGCTTTTGAGTTTTTCGGCGGTTTAATTTTTTTATTAAAAAGTTTTTATTTTATAATTTTTTGTGGCTATAAACGCAAATTAACAGCTTAGTGACGTCAAATTGAGCAAGCAAATTCTATACATTCATCTGTGTACGTCACACAGTAGCTAGAATTAAAAAATAACTATTACGCAAGCTCGAAAATTCAAGAAAATTCGGATCTTTCTGAACAGTTCTGAAATTTCCAATTTGCAATATTTGACGCATTATCATACCTCCAAACAAAACATCGCCAAGCGGTACACATTTCTTTATGGTTGCCAGTCAAAACTACCACCAGCAGGGTACTTCACTCCCACTGAACATCGCCCACGATGAACCAACAGTAAATGAACATCAAAATGTAAACAGCACCGGATACGGAACATAGACCAGTTCTTTTTAGCTGTATGAATTTCGAAAAAAAAATTAACAAATTGAACTTCGGAAATGTTAATAACATTCAAATACTCTTTTGCGAAACGGCAAACAAAAACAAAATGTGTGCGTGGGATTTACACATTCGCATGCGTTAACATGATTTATTCAAAATTAAAGCATTGACGCATATGTACGTAAATTCAGAACTACAAAAAATCTTAAAAGAATCGTTTTAACAAGCGAAATTGTATTTACAATTGTATACAAAATGTACACATATGTGCTGTGTACTGTGAACGAAGATGTATAGGTGGTTTGATGTGCAGTTTTAAACGGTGACGTAAAAACGTCGCCAATACCCCTTGCAATGGACGATATCGATACGATGCTATTTCAATCACGTGTCGGTGGAAAATACAAATTTGAACTAATCAGATTGAAACATTGAGTGTCAACTGAAACTACATTTTAAGTTGATTGGTTGGAGGTTACGTGTTGGCTGAAAAAGGACGTCACACGGACACCGTCCATTTAAAAAAAATCAACTGTTCTGGTAATAGCATCTAACAAATATCGATTCAAGAGCTTATATGCCTCGTTAGAGCTTCTATTTTATTTTATGTAAACTATAAAATTTAACGAATATTGAATTTTCACGAGGAAAAGGAAAAAGATCACTAAACGAGCTGGCATTTAAAAAAAATAGCTATTTAAAAGTCATATTTTATGCGTGTTCATACATTACAATCAGTGAGTGAAAAATCAATCATCCCCTTTTTTAATATCCTTAGGGTTGAAATTTTTTTCCAAATCTATATGGGACCAACTTCGGGGTATACCCTTTCCAATAAAAAAAGAATTATCAAAATCGGATTATTCTGTAAAAAGTTATGCGTGATCATATATATATATATATATATATATATATATATACGCGTCGACTTGAGAACCTCCTCCGTTTTTCGTCGGTTAAAAAATTATCACAAAATGAGCCAATGTAAAAAGCAATGCCTTCTGAAAAATACCAATACTATGCCAAGAGTTAAATTTTGAATAATTTGCAATGTTTCAATTCAACATGATGTTCCTTTCATATTTCTGGTTTAAATAAATACTAGAGGTACCCGTGCGAATAATTCGCACTAAATAAGCGTGATATCACTTTGCAAAATTACAAAAATTATTTATTTTATTTATTCTTTACAAGCTGGCCGGATTCTTGTGAAACGAAGTCAATCGCAACAAACAAAACTCTTGCACCCATCTAGCGAGCGGTTCTACATTCACGAGCGACTTCACTTGCAAAGCGTAATGCCGGTATCTCACTAAAGGGAAAATCCGAGCAACTCCAAGCTGGACCAACTTTCCCGACGGACTTGAAGGCGTGGTTATCTTTAAGGGTTTCAAAAGTAAACAAACTGTCTCCGACGCCAAATAGTCATCGCATCGCTGATTTGGCATGAAGGTTACAGTCGGTCGCAAAAATCTACGAGCACCGGACCCCTTCCTGTTTTTTTTCGAAATCACGTTTCACGATTTTATATTTCGAAAAGGGGAAATGTTGCAATGAAAAGGGTTATTTCATCTGACGGGACTCGCGTGGAGTATTCCAAAATGAAATACGAGTTTAAAAATAAAAACGAATCGCGTGGAATACACAGTATTCCAGAGCCGACAAAGTCGGTGCGAATAAATACAAATTCCGATATTAGAAAAACACAAGTTTACCGCAGAATACAAAGTATTCTGATAATAGGAAAAAAAAAATTTTTTTTAAGGAATGGTTCCACCATCCACCCGGCAGATATTGCTGCCGCACCATTCCATTTTTTTGAAACGAATCGCGTGGAATACACAGTATTCCAAAATAAGACACGAGTTTAACATAAGAACGAATCGCGTGGAATACACAGTATTCCAAAATGAAACACGAGTTTAACATAAGAACGAATCGCGTGGAATACACAGTATTCCAAAATGAAACACGAGTTTAAAATAAAAACGAATCGCGTGGAATACACATAT